>DWNJ01000078.1:0-20185 GCA_018250275.1 Udranomia eurus | reverse complement strand
ACGTACAACCTTTTGTAATGAAAACAATGAATAAAGAATGAAAATTTATTAGATATCGGGAATAAAGAATGAAAATTGGCACAGTTAAAGTTACGTTAAACCTAATATTTTATATAATAATGAATTAGAAATACTTTTAATTAGTAAAAGAAAACATTACAAACACTATTATGCCTTTGACACACAAATATTATACAGGGCACGTAATTATAATGCTGAATGCTATAAGATGACTTCTATTCTATTCTAAGATCTCTCTCTTTACTCGGGCAAATATTAAGGTGCAATGATTCCCTAGGAAAATATCCTCCATCGTGTTGAGTAGGAGGATTTTTTAAAAATAGTTTACATCTTAATAATTCAATAAGATAGATCGGTTTATATCGACCGGTAGGCGATCTCTAGTTTGAGTAAATATTCGTACATTTACCTCAATGGGACAATGTCGCAAACATGGAATAGCTATTCACATATAAAGTTACTAAATATACATATATCACCGACTATATCATTATTATAAGTTATAACAACTCTAAATGACATTCGAATACACTCAAAGCTAAACACCGCAAACACGGCAGTTTGCATTCACAATGAAATCGTTAGTATTGAATTATTCAAATATTATACATTGTATTGAAGCCTAATCCGGATAATATACACGGTTTATCAGTTTTACGTGTTTGCTTATAAAATTATGTTTGCTTATCTTTTTATATAAAATTCGTGCATGCGTTATTCGTTTACCTAACTAGCTTGACCGATTTTTTCTTAATATTCGTACAAGGATTAGCTTAGGCTTATAGCTATGTTTAAACTTGGCAAGCAACGTTAACTCGCATATTTTGTAACTGTTCTGATTTGTGGGAGATGGAAATCTTATGTCGATCAAAAACTATACTATCAACATAAGTTTAACGATAAAACAGCTCTCAAACGTCGATACAATCAGAAATTGGAAGCCGATTAATTAACAACTGCGATGCTTATTAATAACCCGTACCCAAACACCGAGAACGCGTTGAGCGGAGTTCGAAAGAGTTGTAAATTACTTCCTTTGCCGATGGCGGCAAAAAGCGGGCACTGCGGGCACGAAAAGCGAAAAATCAACCTCATTGGGGTAAACACTGAACTCTATTTACCATTCAGACCGTAAATAAAAAGTCGGGGCGAAGCAATATCGGGCTCTGTCAAAGCTGAAGCGGTAGTTGGGAAAGGGAGAAAATCAACCAACTACGCTAGTGGCCATTAAAATATCGGGGAATTTCTGAAGGCTTAATACCTTCCCCATTTCCACTATCGCAAATTTTATTAATGTCTAAATTAATCCGACTTGCAAATAACTTCCCTATTCATCGAGAAGTGGGTCTCGCAGATATAACACGATTCTAAGCAACGTTAGTTAGAGTTAGAGTGGTTAGTTGAATGGGCGTTGATAGGAAAACGTTACTTTCATGGTTGGGAAGCTATACTAGCAAATCTACTTAGTGAGTTGTGGCAAATGGCTTTCTTAAAATTTTTGGCATCTTGAGACTTGGCTATGCAAAAGTTAAAATATGGTATATAATATAAGTATAATTTTGTCTTATCACTTATAAGAAAATATGACAGCAATGGAGGGTGAGTTGTTATGTCCAATTTAGAAATGTAGCATGTGACAATAAATTCTACTGAGGTTTGATGGATAGGTTCGGGGGATGGTGAAAAGGTAAATAGGTGAAAAATAATGCTATAGCAATTGTCGGTCGAGCGCCGCAAACAGATAATAATCACCATAAATAACACAAACTTATCCTTGCTCGATTAAGAATCCTTTTAAGCCTTCTCGAGCATACCGGAGCATATCTGATATAAAATATCCATATCGAAATCCGATTACCAGCGGAGCTGTGTCTAAAAACGTTCAACTTTATAGCAAGCGATTTCAGTGAACTCGATATAAGGCGTTACAAGCGTGCCAAGTCTGCAATTGCTCGTTGTGATGTATTGTATTATTTATGTGAGCATATAGCTCAATAAAGTTATCCGTCGGTAATGTTGATATGTGGTATTAGACATGCCAATACGGAAACAAGTGGAGAGACTTTATCATCGTAGTCGAACAACATTAGGTCCTATCAGGTGTTTTGGTTGTTTTCTGTGTTTTAGTCTTAGTTATTCGTTCTGAAGTTTTAATTTTGTCAATTTGTTTATTAACATCATTTACCATTTAAGAGAACTGAAAGTGGGTTAACATGATTTTAACACCTTTATGTGGTCATACCGTTAAGGGATTTCCTCAAAGAAACGCTCACAAATCGTGTAAGTGATTTTAAACATTCTATTACACATCACTCCACATCTTTACATAAAATAACCAAACGCATTACGGGAATAAAGCGGCCATTCAAAAGATAAGAATATTAGATTTAAGGCAACCAGAACTTTTATTAGCCGTGCATCTCGCGAGGACTCGTTTTTGAGCTATTTTCAACTTTAATTGTATGAATATAAGGGTTTCACAGCGTGAAGTTACTTCGGTAATATGTTTCAGAGGACCATTTAGCATATCTAAGCGTCAATTGAACGATTGTTCCCGTGTTCTCGGAGGGAGGGTTCTAACTCTATAATCACATATTTGAAGGGCGATTTCATTGTACGAAAGCTTTTTGTGACGTTAATCGTATAATAAATACACAAGCGCCTTCCTTACTGCGGTCGGAGTCTATAGACGTGATCGTTTGATAGAAATGAATCTCTATAAATGTAATATATAAGCACGTCCTGTTCGCGTTACGTTTTTTACTACCACTTTGTTGTCTATACAATTTTATTAATCTGATAGAATACACGTATACGTATACGTGTATTCTCAATGAATGACATTATCCTATTATAATTTTATATTTAAAAGAACATCAATAATATTGTGGGCCTCCTTAACTTGACTTGACATCTTTTATGCACATTTTTGAATGGATACATATTGGAGAGAAAGACAAAGCGAAAGATTGGTCATAGAACGGGCTCAATTTACTGCTACATGACTCCCTCTTCCCTTCTATAATATTGCTATTTCTGTGGTCCTTCTATGCCGGATAAGTCCCGTTGTATACATTGAAACCTCGATAAAATTTTGATTGATCGATAGTATACTATCGAAGTAACGGCTTTTCAAAGTGTTCTCTTTTGCAGTACATCGAATATGTTTGAAAGAGTTTATATTCATTCAACAAAATCAATTAAATATTTTTAATTGCTTACTTTTAAAATACAGTTTGAAGGTAATTTATATTTAAAAGGGTTTCCAAAACAGGGATATATATAAAGTCGTTGAGCGGTGATGAAATGAGATAGAAATTAATTTAATGAATACAGTATCCTTGCAAAATGTCCGAATGCTTACAAATCACATTTATCTCATAAGAAAAATGTAAGTAATTTAACAAAATGCGTCTAAGATGTAGATATACACATTCCTATTTTTGTTTAAAAGTTTTTCTTCATGGCTCTATAATAGACACAAGAAAGATATAGAAAAATAAATTAACTCGTTATAAACACCGAACACTTCTCCACATCGAAATAATTTTACAAGCCGTCTCCCAAACGTATCCGGTTTTCTGTCTACGACATGTCTTTTAATGTAATTTGAAATATTATCTTAAAATGTACCTCGTTAATGTAACTTTGTTATTTCATAAGTCGTAAACCCATTCCATGTTTAGTGGTTTTGTGAATATGTAACATGTAACACAAGATTTGGGTCAAGGCATTTTTGGCTTAATGTCAAGATTTTCTTTGTGGTGAACCGCATTTGACCTAATAGGTACAAATTTCTGTTTGTATTTTTTTATTTGTAAACGACAAAATATACATAATATTGTTGTATATGACAACCCGTATTGAATAGTCACCGTGGCGGGCTGGCGTTCAAATGGTCGTGGGGTCGATTCACTGCAAGACATTCGCACGATGAGTTTAAATGTTTGTTCTCGGTCTGAGGATATAGATACAACTATATAGTTGTCTGTGTGTAAGATTGGATGGACCTTAATGGACCCCAAGACTACCTGATATTCAAAAGCGCGTACAATTATTTATTACTCTTCAATACGAAAGTAATTTGTTACTTATGACTAGAAGTAACCGAATACTAAAGCTATATTCATTATTAATTATTTATTGAAGGAATTTGTAGTAAGTATTATTATTTACGTCTAAACTAAATTTTGTGATTGACAAAATTTAATTCGATTTTCACGGAACAATATTTCAAACACAGTTGGCGTAATGTCTAAATAAATTAGCCAATTTGTGTACGAAATGAACTAGACTGACATGCTGATTTGTCAAAACGTTTAATTGATGGCCAGATTGGTGATTTATTATTTAACATTAAGAACAATTTAGATTTTCTACCGAATATAAAGTAATTACACGTCAATACCAAACCTAGTACATTTCAAATAAAATGTCTGTTTTTATTAAGTTTAATTTTCGTTTTATATAACAACAAGAAGGATTTACACGATTTCATCTATTTATACTTGTAAAGTCCCCTTGTGTCTTCAGGGAAAGCCTAGTTGGTGAGCTTTAACGTTTTCACTATACAAATTCACAACCAAATTTTTGAAAATGAGACACGAGTTCATCGACTTTTTAATCTTCAGAAGACTAGAAGATAATTTTGTCTTGGTGTCGCCTACAAATTATATATTTCCGAATACTGTCAACATTACAAAACAGTAAAAGACCAGAATAATAGCGAATGCACACGGTAAAATATAGTAGAATAGTGTCTTATGTCAACACTTTTTCCGATATCTGGCATAGAGGTAGCAGGCATTCTAAATAAGGCAACTGACAATAACGTTAATTGGTCGAAGCGAAGGTAAACATAGGAATCCCATCAGAAAGCTATACACCACGATATTTTTCCGTATCGTACGTCGAAATCGCTTGAATTAAATTAGTACCATCCGTTTTAAACCATTTTTATGCACTTACTTCAACGAGAGTTAGCAGAAAGAAAAACCATTCTAATCGATTTTTTTATTGAAAATAGAGTGAGTTAAAGCTTTGTTAGTATATGTATGTCGTAAAAGACGAAGCAAATTAAGCTATGTCAATATTTAAAATGTGTAATCAGCTTATAATTACAAAATAAAATTGATATTTCTTATTTACTTCTATCTTCCTGACACCGGGTACTCTCATAATTAAGAAGAGTTAGTGAAATAAAACTAATAAGATTAGCAAGATCAGCCCAAACAAAATCCCGCCGCGACAAAAGTAGAATTCCGGTGGAGTCTATAAAGCGACCACAGACGCCATCGTCGCGATAGATCGAATTGAATTAAATAAGCACCTCTCCTGCTATTTTTACGGAAACGAATCGGAAAAGTGGCTGGCAGTTCCACTGATTGGATGGTACGCCACTCTGATTTACATGCACATAAATAGATGGTGCATTTTTAAGAAGATTCTTCGGTGTATTTATATATAATTTATGTATTTTGCTTGGAGTAGGTAAAATTTGTATGTATATAAATACTTTGTAAATTGTGTTTTTACATACATTATAATATAGTTTATCTCAATAATCGTTGCACACCTGTGTGTATTTAATTTCATGTAGTATATTTAACTATATGAAATTGAGGATTGAACTTACTTCTAAAATATATAAAAATGATATTTAAATAACTCCGGTGCTTGGTATATCGCAGTCGTTTTCATTGTTAAGTAGAACGAAGAATGAATAAATGTGAAAGTTGATAGAACCACGCTTTGGAATCGAACAGTAATTTCCAGATTTACTTACGTTCTTCAGTCGTCGATTGTGTAGATCAAATATACATAATACTTAACGTACCTGAAACAATAAAGGAGAACATAATTACATTTATATGCCAAGAATGTTATAACATACGTTTATGCATATTATATACATACATCCTTCTCACAAATTCGTGTGTGTGTCACGATTATAAGAGTTAATCAATTTACTTTCTTAATATGCAAGTGATGCTTACCTTTAATTGGCAGTGCATTTATTGTTTAAGAAAATGTTAATTAGCTGTGTAAATTTAAATATTACTACCGTTGGTGAACTTATAAATAAATAAAAGAAATAAAACAAAATCATTGATATGAAATTTCTAAAAGTGCATTATACGAATATGTAGAGTATATTCTCTGCCAATTTGTAGTTGATCTATGTGAGTGATGTTAAGGCTTCCTACATCCCGAAGCAGTGGACAGGGATGCCCAGCAGTGAGACATAAAATTGTATGTAATTTTTCATAATAATATTTTTGAATGTGACAAATCATTCTGTATCTGTATTTTATTTCCAATATTTGATTTTCAAAATGTGAACCTTAAATTTCAACCGACAAAACATTTTATCACTTCCTGTCAAATTCAGATTACATGAAATCCATTTCTCGTGCAAATAAAAATACATGGTTATATCCAAACGTATCCGGGAATCGTAAACATTTTTATTTTTATTACCGAGAGTGCTACTATACGGCTACAATGATTCTATCTACATTAGTAACTCTGAAATTCGATATCCAACACTTTCTCATTACGTTTCTGCAATGTTTTTGTGAGTGTGGATTTAAAAGCGTTAAATCGCCTATAGAGTGGCTTCTACCTTGGTTCTTTGAAACGTTTCATTCTTTCGCCCGGCTCTTTGTTTCCTATATAGTGCCATTTAGAGATGTTAAGGGAAGGGTTGATTAATAAATGGTCAGGGAGACATACTTAACCGAGGTGTCCCATCTTAGTCCTCAGGGGTAGCAACGCATTTGTGGTCGACCTATGAATGAACTTCGATCGTCTTAGGTTGATTACACATGTCCATGGGCGGCAGTAATCACTTACCATCAGGTTGACTACTTGCTCATTTGCTACCTCACAGTCATAAAAATATAGTAATAATGGAACTAAACCTATATAATGGACTTACACTACGAGATAAATTGTGATATAATTTTCATCTCGAGGTCATTATAGAATATTTGTCCGAAGATCCAGTGCCGGGGGCCGAAGTCAGTAAGTAATAAATGTATAGGCGCAAGATTAATGTTGACACAACAAACAAGAGGACATCGACGGAGCGTGCGAAAGCGGTATGATTGTTGGCGTTCAATACATCGACACGTGGTTGAATTAGGGATGCTGATACAATACATCCCTTCAGATCCGTCATGCATTGGAAACGGTAGGTTTTGGGAACAGATAATACAGGCGGGAAAGTTAACTGAATTGTTGGATTTATGGGTCAGTTGTGTTTATTGTTATTGAAATTGTTGCTTTTGACGGTAGGTGAAAAAAACAGTGTAATGCCAGTAGGCAACGGAAGTGACGTCGCGTTTTTGTTACGGAAGCTTATCGGACTCTACTGAATTATTCGGAGATCAGATATTTTTAGGATTTGGTTGATTTTATCGTACTGACCAAATATTAATCACAATACTACATTAATATACATATATATGTATTTATTATAAAAGTAAAGTTTTTTTCCAGTAGGGGAATTTTCATGTTTCTTTATTAGTTCGAAGTTGAGCTTGTACCAATTGTTAAATAGTACAATATTGAGTGCACAAAAAAAATGTGAGGGCGAAATTTGGGGGTCCTTTGTGATTTTACACATGGCAGCCCAGGGTGGAATTATCGATTGTATTATTACGTGGGGTCTTTAAGGGTCTATGGGGCCCACTGGGAGTTGTATGAAATTGATGCTATTATTACGCAAGCTGCCACAACTGCCACGTGGCTAAGTTAGCGTATTAATAAATAATTATTCTATTAAAATATTTTGTTTGTTTATTACAATCAAAGTCCATCTGACTTTTATTTTAAAAAATTAACCTATTCTATTCCTAATATCTATATTAATTTTAATTTATACAAGGTACGATTTTAAAAATTTCAATTCAATTTAAAAAGTGTATATATATGTATAATGTATGAGTATATGATATTTGGGATTTTACACACTATAAATAACTTTTAAGTCAACAGGCCTAACACCAAAAAGCACTTGGTTAACTAAATGAAAGTAGGCGAATGATGAAACTTAATAAGAAATTATGTAGACAAAATTGTACTTCCTATAATTCATATGTGCATGTATAAGATTCTAACGCGGACACTCAAAGTAGAATTTAAATCTTAAACGCTCCAGTTACTACATCTATACGTTCCTAAAGAATATAAAAGCGGAAAAATTCAACACTACTTTCCAGGAAAATTTTACTACGAAGGCTGTAATATTTCACTTTGAGCTCATAATCTTACTGCTTAATCCGAAGGAACACAAATCCTTTTCTTGAAACATTTCGCCTTGAAACAAACCGGAGATTACGTCACAAGTTGTAATCAGTGGTAAAAACGTTGAATACTTGAGCGGGAGGAGCTTTTAAACTAGGGCTTAATCCATTGACGCTCAATTGTTTATGTTAAGTTTTCCTTTACCTGTTAAAATTATTTTTATTTATCATCTCAACTAACATAATTTATTATAAGGCGTATGTGGTATTCGTGAGTTCAGTATTGGACCAAAATCATACTGTAGAATGAATTTATTTATATCCACAGGAGACCACCGAGGGGTTTTAGTGGGTGAAAATCCCACATAACATTATAAGGTATCGGGTACCTTTTAGAGGTTTTCCCCGAAAAAAAGTTAGTATTGCCTTCGGAGTGGAACCGTGGAACTTTAAACCTGCAATTGGGCAGAAGCTTTCAGACGATTAGGAGCACTTATGACTAGTCAAATACCCCTTAACGTACCAAACGGCTCGTTAGTTTTGTAATAAGGTCTGTAGCAAAAGGAAAGCAAGATGGTGTATCTTATTTTACTATTAAAATAAACAAAAATCCCTGGTTCTAATAATTGAACTCGAAAATCTATACAGAAGATACATTTGGTATAAGGTTACAGCTCCAACACACTAGTAATCTAGCTCCATCAGTCAGTAAAAAGGTTGAGCGCGTCTGGCTTAATCCATTGTTTAGGAGCGGATTAGTGTTATCAGCTGCGGTCGAGAAACACTTTTTCCTCTCTAGTTTCAATTAAGCGTCAGTTAATTCCGGTGCTAAGTGCTCGGTTTAACTCGCGACTTAATTTATTCCCGGCTCCAATTTATTCCCGGGAATTAATGTTTAAGTGCCGCGGCAGGTATCGTGCTAATTGCCACTCTCGATTGTCTAAACAAAAATAAGATGCGCCTCGAGGTGCCATTTGTCTTACCGTCTCTTCCTTGGCTTACCACCCCTTTGGGGCTTTAAGTGTCGTGAGGACTGTTCAAGTGTGACAGAATTTCGGCGCAGATTACGACGGGTCTAATGTTCTTGCTGGTATTGTTTGTGTTAATTTTTCTTGGGAACTAAAGTAAGCATGAGTTAAATCGAATTTAGTCGCTCACATAAGCTTTTACTTCGAAAGAAAGGCATTGCTACTCCTCGAGGTTTTACTTCAGACACTATGTGGTTCCGTGTGTTAATCATGTTTAACTAAACTACAAAACACGGATGCGTGAACATTCGAGAGTGAGTGAGAGACATCTTCGACTTGTTGAAAGTCTGCTACTTTCCTACGCGTTCCTATATGATATCAGAACACTCTGCGCTTCGGGTGCATTTAAAACAGAATCAAACGGACACTTGAACTGAGCTGCATAGAATTTAACGATAGATGTACAATTTTACATGTACTCGTATAACATATTTCATATATAGACGAATACGGGATATACACATTTTTTACTACAATAACAAGCGTGGAATCCATGAGTGGATGCGTGGATTGCAACATGCAGTGATTCATCACTATTCACTGAACCTGACTCACTCAGTTTAAATCTGAACCGCAGACGAGAAGTGCTTCAATAGTTCCGCTCTAAAGTGAAATGTAATGAAGAACTAGAATTTCTAAGAATACATTTTACGTGGTATAATCTTTATACATTACAGTTACAACGTATAAACTTACCGTTATTTTTTTTAAGTTCAGTTAGTGTGGTAATATACCACGGTAATAATACCAGCAATAATACAAAAATTATAAGCCAACACGTTTATTCGAAACCTTTTAACTGCTCTCTTACTTCTTAATTAAATAAGGGCGTTTTTTATTTTCCTTTTTTTTTAAAACTACTAGCATGTCAATCCATACTAATAATTTTGCTTACGTTCGGAGTAGGTTCAAGTTCATAGTGCAATTAGGAGTAAGGATCGAACCCACGACTTCTCGATCGTAAGACCGCACTACCCATTGGGCAATTGCCGCTTAAACTTGTTTAGGTTACTACTTAAAAAAGAAACGGAGGGGGTGTGTACTTAGCAATTTTACGACAACAAAAGCACATCGATATAAAAAGGGCCCGCGTTCGATTCCAGACCCGTTCGCAATACAATCAGCATTACGCGAGAAGCAGCTGGGAACTAAATTACGACGCTCGCTGTAACGAAGGGTGAGGACACGCGGACAGTCGAATGTATATTGTATTGTATGGGGATACGTGCACTGTTCATGCTATATGTGTTACTGCCGACTCTGCATACATACAAATCAATTTTTTTTTAGTTTTTCGGATAAAATATTGGGTTCTATTTTAGTTTCTGAGTGGGAACTACCATTCGGAACAGTCAAGTCAGTGAATTCATCTTGGTGTCGTGAGGAAACTCATACAATACAATCACAAGTTAAGGGGGGCACGAAAGATTATTATTTTAATGTGTGAAAGTGTATATTTATTACAACTCTTTATTAGTATGTGTAGGCTATTTTTCTTACACTCAGACTCATCCGTACACTCATTGGTCAAACAAGCGGACGATCTGTCACGTTTAGAAATTACACATATAGCAAATCACGAATCGTATGACACTCAACGTCTACTATGCACTGGTTGGTCAAGAAATCTGGAAATTTGTATTTGTACTTTTTATTGAAATATTATTGGTTTATAAAAAAAAATGCATGTGTGGGTAAAGACTTTAGACGGGCATGCATTATTAGACTAGAAGATGCATTCGATCTCAGATCGATATTCAATCCTTCAATTACTTATCAAATGGACTGACCTGAGCATCAGCTCGGTTCGTTTGCTTCATCCATTTCTTATAAAAAATGTCCCAGTTGCATCAATGACAAACGTCCCCTATCCCCTTATCCTATATCGTACTGTACCCACTGCCACCCAGTGGTCTCACCCTCAATTCGCAAGATTAAACTGTCAATTTACTACTTTTTTTCGCAACGTTATCCATTACAACGAGCGCGTTCTGGCTCGTCGGTTTTATAGCCGTTGACAAAATGTTATACTATATGAGATCATTGTTTATATTTGTAGATATAAGTTTTTCTTTGATTTAAAAGAAGGACAAAAGTTTCATCGTCATGATTTCATTGTCAAATCTACGTCATTGAACAGTTTTGGGTTTAAGAATAAAATGTATAGCCATACCGCACAAGTCTCCGGCCAAATTTACATACATACATACATACATTACATACATACCGGTACATTTGATACAGCTCTAAGAAAATTATACATGTCTGGAAAGGAAAGGAAATTAAGTATTTAAAGCGGCAACAGCCCAATGGGTAGTGTGTCGGTCTTACGATCGAGAAGTCGTGGGTTCGATCCGCACTCCCCCATTGCAATATTGACTTGAACCCACTCCTAACACAAGCCGCTGAGCTGAGCTGGAGGGGATAACAAAATTACTAGTATGTATTGATATACTAGTAGTTGAAAGGCAATTTCATCATAATTACTTGCAATTACGAGTAATCAATCAAGCGAAAAACTAAGACTCGAACCTGCACTGAGTAGCTCTTGACTAACAAGCTATCAGCATTCCTATCTATATACTATATGTTATACTGAACTTTCTGGATATAAAATCCCGCATTCGGAGTTCCTAAAGGATAAGAGAAAGTGTGCAATCCAATTGACAGTTTAATCCGGAGTGCAGAGTGCAATTACGGAGAAATAAGGGATGAAATCTTTTCCGGGTCGTCGGCTCAGATGTGCGGCCGATATTCGAGATATTAGGATTCGAGCTGTATGAACAATTAAATTTATTGTTATTCTTATGCAAGAAAGTTCGGATTTATTTTAATGTAAATTATTTTATGATTTATCTGTAAGTTGTATAAAAAATGTTCATGGATCAATGTAATTGTACGCTTCTAAATGTTGTTCCTGAGTTATAATTCTAGTTCATATTACAAATGCAAATGTGAAATTATTTGTTACGATGTCAGGTTCAAATATGCTGGTGATCATTACCTTTTACCTATATGCATTGTCAGGGATACACAAAAATATACAGGACACCTTTTAAAAAAATGCAGCTTGAAAAATTTGGCATAAGTTGATCATCAACGAGGACGAAGAAGCGGGTCAAAGCTATCAGCTCAGTGAGGTGAACGTAATAAAATGTCGTTGCTTAATTTTGGGGATAATGCACGATATACCGTTTTTATATCTGTGAGGTAGCAAACGAGCACGCAATCCGCTTGATGGTAAGTGGTCACTGCCGCCACATCTGTAATAAATCTAAGTTAGAATCGAAGTTCCTTCTTAGGTCGACTACATATGCGCCGCTACCTGAGGACTCTGAATTAAGGAATTGAAACACCTCGATTAAGGGTCTCCCTTACCCCTCAAACCAGAACACAGCAAGAACATTGCTGTTATATTGCAGAAATACCTACACAAGACACGGGACTGCTCACTTCGACATCTCATTACAATATATAAATAAATATTCACGCATCTCACAAACCAATCGCATAAGCGCTCGCATTCATCACGCCGAACAAGTTTCTGTTCCAGTGAGCCGAAACGAATCCTTCCCTTGCCCCTTCCTCCACTGCAGTGGACATTAGGGTGTTGTGTCTATGTATAACGGGGCCGTTTACTAATAATAATGGAGCTAATATTTATTCACATGCTTATTAAACATGAGTCCCTACCTAGTACAGTTTATCAACTTTTATAGTGCCCGACGTTTTTATCAACTTTAAATTAACCCGACGACCAGTTGGACGACGACCAATTCACCAGTCAACCGAACTGCAAAAATTTGGATGATGAGTTTAAATTTCTGTTCTCGGTCTGGGTGTTTGTATTGTTGACTTGTGTGTTGTCCATGGCACCCACGACACAGGGAATCCTAGTGTGAAGCTATGAGTGTGAAAGCGTTAATTAACTGTTGTTAACAACGTTAGTGTCACGTTTGTATCAATATCAAATATACGAGTATGTATTCTCTCTAAATGTATGCATACTCCTGAGGCGTAAGGTGGTATAATACTGAGAACGTTTCGATGATATTATTTAAAACTGGGTTTCGTCGTGAATTAACCATAAAAGTTATAACACGAATAGGTCTAATTTTTACTTCAACTAGTACATTAGTACATTTTACTTAGAAAAAAAATACTGCTAATCAATCACAAGTTCCAATAAATATTACATGTAGTACGCCAGGTAGATATTACTGTCTACCCATTATGCCTTATGTTAAGAGAATATTCAATGAAAAGAAACATGTTTCAGTTTCCCACGACTCCAATTAGTAGATAATTGGAGGATTAAAGACACCATAATAAATTACATGATATCAAGAACCATGACAGCTCCAACACGGGCGCTTTATCAGTTCAGGAATAAAATACAAATTGTGTAAGTTTATTGTTTTAATTAAACAGTATGTTCCTAAATAAAATAAATTCTATAAAAGTATCGGAAAAATAATGACGTTATAGATGACAAGCGTGAGTAATAAATTTCACAACTGTCCAAATGTTGCTACACGTAAAAACTGACATTTCGGAGGGTTATGTTTTATCTGTTAAAACAATAAAAAATCACCAGCGCGCAAGCACATTAGCATTTAAAAAACGAACACATAAACTATACATAATTGCTACATTTCCAGCGTTCTGGTTATGACATGAAATAATATCGTTTGCCTGTATAAAGCATTCGAAAGGAATCACCGATGCGTTCGATAAAAAATCTTTTCATGTAAAACGAGCCGTAACGCGCCACTTTTAAATAATTTTCCCTCCGTTTCTCGGCGTTCTTTTTTCAATACGTTTGTAACAGTAGCATCGCAATGGGAGCCATCAACCAGAATCAAAGTTTGTATTCTTCTTTAATTAATCATTAATTTTTATTTTGTTGTCCTGTTTATTTTCATTACAAAAAAAAGTATTTGTACAATTATGACTTTTAACATATTTTGTCATTGAAAAAAATTAATTACCAACTTTAACGCCAACTAACTACACTAACAACTAACCTAACTTCAAATTTTACTCTCATTTCACGCGTTTAAGAGATATATAGAGAATTATGAGTAAAAAATTATGCATATAGGCAGGTGCCTATAAGTAAAGAATATGCGTTGTGTCACTAATCTAATAAATCTAATAAATTTTTATGTAGAACGTGAGAAAGTACTCGTAATATTTATCAACGATATATATTGATAAGATTGACCGATAGGATATAATTATTGTAGAAATTATTTTTTATATGGTGCCGTGCTTGTGGGAAAAAATAGTTAATTAGACTCTAATTAGTATTTAATAGAGATTGCCCTCTGTCACAAAACTAGATATTTAAAAATATTTTTACGCTACGTGTGTATGTCGGTGCTAATCTAAATAATTTTAGACACAGTTTTTAATACAAACGATGTTTGTTATTGAAGTTAATTCTTCTTCTTTAATAAATACAAATACATTATTATTTGAACAAACATGGGCAAAACATCTGTTTAATAATTATGCAATTGTGTGCCTAACTGGGTTGCCTGGAAGAAATCGCTTCTAAGCGATATCTAAGGCCGCCCATTGTTTGTGCCTTTTTTAAAAGATTTATTTGTACAAATTGTGGTATACAAACAATAAAGAGTATATATATCTATCTAATATCTAAATATTTGCAACAATACATTGAGTGCGTAATGTCTCATTACGTGTCGGTATACGGCAATCGGTGGCGCAATTTGGATTCTTAATTCAATCACACATGTGCGCTGGACGCGGTTGATACTCCGCAGAGCACCTCTGGCTTATTTATCTTAACTGCTGGGGTGACCATGCGTATCGTTAACGATAGATACAACATACACTAAACCACACTTACAAGGTGGGAAAACTAACTTATTTATTTGTAATACACAATTTATTTGGAGTCGGAGACCAAACACAAATGCGAAACCTCATAAAAAATTATATACAAATTTATTCACATATAATATGTCAGACATGAAAGATAAGTTTAAGCAATACTGTTACCACTGGTCAAAGATGTATTTAGTATGACACTTACATAGTTAAAGGTTAGCTGCCTGTAAAAATCAAATAGGGAGTCATAAAAATGTATTTGAAAAGCGAAGTAAAACGATAGCACACCGAAAATGAAGTTGCCTATAGAAGAAATACTTGTACGAAGGAAAATTCTTTAAAATCTTTATTAGGAGGTATTTAAAGGGTATATGTACAGTTAATTTATAAAATAATCGCTAAGATCCTATACCGAAGATGTCCGATTTTTATTTTCTCTTCTTTTTTTATAATGTTGACGTAGCAAGGAGACATGGAATCCACCTGATGATACGTGGTCACTA
This sequence comes from Udranomia eurus, assembly GCA_018250275.1. NCBI lineage: Eukaryota > Metazoa > Arthropoda > Insecta > Lepidoptera > Hesperiidae > Udranomia > Udranomia eurus. The sequence goes on along the minus strand of DWNJ01000078.1, from coordinate 4,525 downwards.
ATGCCCATCGACATCGGTAACTAACACAAGATAGGATTGAAGTTCTTTTTTAGGTCGATTACTCATGCGGTTTTATGTCACCCCTGAGGACTAAGGCGGAACGCCTCAGTTAAGTATGTCTCCCTCACCACACAAGAACACAGCAGGTAAACACTGTTATAAGGCAGAAATAAATGTGGTGGCGGTGCTTCCGTAGTCGAGTCTTTAAGCAGTATAGTTTATTTATGTCTGTGTCGTTATTATTACAAGACTGGCAGTTAATATTGCAGTGTTCGCCGGGAGCAACGCTGGTCAGCCTGTTATCTCAATTAGAAACGACAATGGGGTGAGATTGCCTACCTATCTAGATGGAAATCGCGACATTACGTTGGCTCCGGGTATGGTAATAATGAATTCGCGCTTGTAAACTAGTATTTAGCTTTTTCCAGGTGATCGCCAGACCGAGATATTTCTCTAGACACGTTTTACGTAGTTCTACCAAAACAAGCTTGTGTCCACGGTTATGCAGGGTTTAAAGTGGAGGTCAATTAAGGGATAAAACACACTTCTATTTGAACTACCCTTGAACTGTATTTTTCATAAGACAGTCGATTGTGATTATTTGCGCATCAAAAATTTTCAAAAGTTCGGGGAATCCAACATATTATTTTACTAGGTTAACATAAAATCATAGCTGTAGTCCCTAACACGAGTTAACTATAAAGGCGAAATTAACGCGATAGATATTCAGGAATGGTCCGTACATTTCAAGCTTAGCGTGGTCACCCTAACAATAATGTTTACACGTTGTGCACGTGGTGATCACAATAACAACGCGATCAAAGACCCTGTCAGCGGTTGTCTAAGCGACTGAATTACGATATTCTGTATAGAATACCGGTATAAATATTTTATTTATGGATTACCGAGAAAGGATATGGTAATGTATCAAATGTAGCGTTTTATGAAGCGCCTTTAGCTGCGTTACACGTGTGCAAGATGCAATGGGCTTTCAGATAGACTACAGACACTATTTTACCGTGCATGATGCATTAGAAACCAAACAATTAAATAACGAGTTAGCCAGCAATTAAGTAATTATTTATTTAGCACCAAACCTGTGGAAGAACGGTCACACGTTAGACCAATATAGAGAATTCTGCTCTCAAGTCCAGTAAGGGTTTAAGAATTTATAATAAGAATACATTAGTTAAATAGTCAAATCCGTGTTTATGCCTAATAATCGCAGTGTGACAATTAACGAACGTTTCAACTCAGCCCTCAGAGTTCGCATTCGTTGACGACCTCAAACAGAACTCCGAATCCTTTTTGGGGTTTGATTACAGAAATCAATGGGCGGCAGTGAAAACTACTCATTTACTACATAGTATTATTTAAAAATGCAAAAAATCTATGTTAAACCTATTTTGAATGTTCAAAATCCTACCTCAATGCTTTCGAAGTTTAAATTTCTGTTCTTGGACTGTGTGTCTGTGTAGTTGTCTTTCAGTGTTATCGATGACACCCACAATACAGGGAATCGTGGGAATGGGTGCGTTAATTTTATTTTTTTATACCACATGCGTACTATAAAATTTGCATACGAGTTTGCACACAGATCGTAGTCAGTTGGTGTCACAGACTGTATTTCGATGGATTCCTAGTGAGAGGATACGAGCGAGAAGCGTTAATTTAATTTTTTTAAACCACAACCGTTCTATAAAGCTTGCATACGGGTTTGCACACAGACCGTAGTCAGTTGGTGTCACAGATCGTATTTCGAAACCGAGGATAGTGTTGCGTGTTCGCGGAACGCCGAGATGGTGGTCGTCGGTCGGTATTTAGGGCGTGGCACGTTTCCTCGAACGAGTAACGATAGATCTGGGTACGGTTAAATTTCAATCATAATGTTATTATTTATTATATGCGTCACGTGTATGGGGCATACTTAGAAACTTTTAAGGATTCATAAAGTATATTTCGTGGTTCGACTTCGGTGGCACCACCGTTACACCTATTTCTGGTGTTCTGTATTCACGGTTTTCTTGCTGCTGCGCATGATACAAAGGGTGTGGTCAGGAATACATACTTAACCATGGGCGGTAGTGACCACTTGTCTCGAAATGCGTCGGTATGTATACACATACAGATAAGAAGTTAAAAATATGTATATACGTTATAAATTGTAGTATCTGTGTTAAAAGTTATACAAATATATTTTTTCTTACTTTATATATACATATACTATAAATGTACTAATTGTAGTTAATTATTTTGTTTTCAGTACAGTACAACAATTCTGCTCGAACTTGTACGTCCGACGAACTTAAAAGCTAAATGGGAACTTACAGCTGTTTAAACTTATTTAAACTGAACTTAACCCCAAATAAGGGGGAACTTTTGGCAAACATTTCAACCGTTTCCCCATCTTAGTTTCTGCCGAACAAAGAATTTGGGCGAACGGACTCAGAACAAATAGGGGTCCGAGATTGACAATAACCGTCTTACTTCAGAAAAAATACGATAAATAAATCAACAACGAAAACAATCAATCAAATTGTTAGGAGGATTTGAACCTGAAAAGCATTGTACTTTTTTATATAAGACTTTGTATCAGTTCTGATTAAGATGGAATTTTAATCATAGATTCTATGTAGGTATAGGTAATATCTATGTGAAAATTAATGTGCAATATGTTTTTTTATCGGCTTAAACCTAACAGACAGGCCAACTGATGTTAAGTGATCACCGCCGCCCATGGACATTTGTAATCTAATTAATATCATCATGAATGTAATGCCGGCTTTGAAGTAGAGCTATTTTTGTGCTACTATTAAAGAACCCCATGTCGGCGCCGGGAATGCTTTAGAAGGAAGTTCAATCCACAATCTGCATGGTAGGATGTAGGTACTGTGTACATAATATGAGACAGAGTGAATGAACAAAATGAAGTATTTTATCAGTTGCATTTGCACTGCACCAGTAAAAATAATTCATAGTAATTCTAGAATTCAATATTGAAAAAGTTTTATTATTTTGATATGTATCAAGCATGTTCTAGGAAATAATGTGAAATGTTCTATCCACATCGTTACGGATACAGAAAGGGCATAGGTTACCTTTTATTCTGAAAACAATCATCGCCCCCGAGGGACAGTAAAATTAAACACGACCGAAGCCGTCATAAAAGGGTAGTTTAGTATATTGGTTTCGTGTAAGAACAAAGATAATATTTTTCAGCCTTATAAAACATTACGCACTCATCAGTATTATTAATGCATTTATTAGTTTCGCAAGCAGCATGTTTCAAGATTCCGTTAGTAGTTGAGGAATAACGGCGGCATGCGCTGAGGGTTACCACTTATTAAATTATTTAGTGTAGTGTACGGAACTCTCAAGTTTTGAAAGCATCTTGACTAATATTCTTGGCAAGTTTATATTATGATAGACAAGCACGTTTTCGGTTTGCAATATCCAGTCTACGCTTGTAAGGTTGTTTAATTTCTAGGATGTAGTCTATATTGGATTACCGCTTTTCTTTAATGTCCTGTGTAAGAAATAGGAAATTTCTAGCCCTTTTATTTTATTTTCAATGATTCTTTCATTTTAAAATGTTACAAGTTGAGCTTGACAGTCAACGAAAGGCGTTTGGTTCCATCAAGAGTCTCAGTTAAATACACCTGCTGTATTTATTATATTGATCACTAACTTGTAATAATACACAATTATTTTAATTTTTGGGTTAAAATTCTTAGGTAATTAAGAGTAACTTATTATTTCTATCTTAGGTTTTTCTATCGGTCAACCTCAAAAAAATTCTGAGATCAACAATGTGCCAGCCCTGTTAGTCAGAATGGTACAAAGGGCGCTCTCGTGCGGAACTGCCTCATGTGTTTACATAGGAACGATATTGTGTCGAAAGGGTACTACTTTTTCCGACGTATTTAGACAGCCACAGACAGACGGAATTTCCATATGGTTATAAGGTTGTACAACCTGGTATGGAAATTCCGTCTGTATTGTAAAATAGATTGTATAGATTTATTAATAAAACATCTGATGTTTAGGTTTTAATTATTTCTTGTATGGCACTCTTACACAGTAGCAATGTCTAAAACGTAAAACCAATTAAAAACCAAGTACTAGGAAGACATAAAAGGAAGACGTTGCTGGCTTTAGAAAACTATACACTGGGTGGGACTTAGGGGGTGACCCTTGCGGTGTATACCCCATGGTCTCCTGGCACTTAAAAATGGATTTATTACGCACGCAAGCTACCAGGAGGACATGACGCAAGGGTCGTAGGGTTACTGGTGCAAAGGGAGTACGACAGATGCGACCTCCCTCGAGTGTTCTGCATAGCTACTGTTACAGTGTAATGATGTGTAATTTAAAGAATGTAATTTTTTTATAATTTTCTTAATATTTTATTGTTTACTGTTCGATGGAGTGCAAAAACTGCACCATGGATTCCGTTTAAATCTTACATTATACACCATATTGACCCAATTCATATTAATTTTAGAAATTTTATTATATTAAAATT
>DWNJ01000077.1:0-20191 GCA_018250275.1 Udranomia eurus | reverse complement strand
TACAACTAACTACTGAAACTAAAGTAATTTGGTACAAGAAACGCACATGAGAATACCACTCGGTCGTTCATTTACTGACTGCGCCCGACGTTGCTTAACTTGCACGAATGTTTGTGATCTACAAAATCGCGAGGCTATGCGCGCTTCAAATTAAATTAAGTTATTTGGTACAACTAACTTAACTAACTTAAGTAACTTAGTAAGTTACAAGTAACGCACAACGCAACCTACACTGCCCATGTACACTGTACACCCTAATGTCAAGGTCAGGCAGGCTACATCTGTATATGGTATATCCATGGGCACTGGCTACTTAATAAGGCGACTTACATTCTAGTTTACTAATTATATCACATAAATACTGTATGACTTTTAAATACCTTTCCGAAATGTTATGTAAATAGAGTTACATAGAAGGACGTAACCATACATTGAAAGGTTGAATATTCACTTGCTGCATTTCAGGCTGAAAATCATGCAACACATCATCGCCAGATTAAATGATCTTATCAAATAATTTAATTCTGTTTATCACCACCAATGCTTAAATACTGAGATTATTCCTGTACTTGTAGAGCGAGATGCGAAATGCTGTGTCAGTGTGTTGGAGCGGGAGAGGTGTAGCGGGAAGAGCGCACACGCATCGTGTTTTTTTGGGTCAGGGGTTCAGTGCTCGCGAATACAATTAGGGTTGCCGCTGGATAAATTAAGTTTCTCCAAAAAGTCGTGCAATTCTTAAGTGTCACTGTTGGGCATCACATTTATATTTTTTTATTTAGAAAAACTACTGTAAGCATTGATTTACTAGAATTACAAGTATGTATTGACGTACTAGTTGTTCTGTTAACCCTTCCAGCTAAGCTCAAAGGCTGGTGTTAGGAGTGGGTTCACGTATTCGTTCACGGGACTTATAATTTGTGGTCGACCTAAGAAAGAACTTCGATTGCTTCTGGCTAATCACGGATCGCGGATTTGCGGCATTGACCACATACCCTCAGCTGGACTACATACTCGTTTTGCTACAATATTATGAAAATCTCACTCGCATCGCATATACGGTCAGCCGAGGAGTGCGGCAGCCCTGCGCGCATGTGGCGAACGTCCATTGCTACATTGCAACAATCTCCAGTGCACATGTGGCACTGTTGCTACGCGGGATATTTCTGGATATCGTCACGATTTCAGCTACATTGCTAGTAAAAAAGCCATGATAACTTTTACGTAGTACTTACTATCTTACATTGCTTATTATACATAAAATATGTACTTTACAATAATAATGATTATATCATATTTAATAGGATCGATTTCGTTTGATTGTGGCAATGGAAAATGGCAGTTCTATCAATTACAAATAGTTTTATTCCCAATTTAGTGGAGATCTGAATTCAGGTGATACTTACCTTCTCTAGTTAGAGGCATTTATAACTATTGTATGGGATTATGAACTTTGAATTAAGAAATTTATTTGTGTGCTTTTAATCTACAGAAAATGCGTCGTAAAGTTATGAACTCAACAGGCAAAAGATCCAATTTTAAAGTCAATAAGAGACCGTCTTGAACGAAAATAGAAAATTGATAGGATTAAATTAAGTATACGTCTAGATAAGTTTTTTTGAAAAAATATAAGGTCATTGATTTCAGCGAATTGTTCAAGTTATTCTCGTCGAGTTAATATTTCTGGCCGTGGACCTTTCGATATATCATTTTGAACCCTTTTTCGGAAGCATACGGTACACATTAGTCTGTCAATTTTAATGCAGCTGTTCAATGAAATTATGATTGCACTGATGCAATTCCGATTGATACAAATGGGAGTTTTATTGACCGAGAACGTATCGCAAAAACAGAGTCGTTGAGCAAATATAGCCTTTATGATGATTGAGCATTGATTGCTTTCTTAGCAACGTCCGAGGAGCTTTTTGCGAACTCCAGCTTATTCGAGGTATCAATTTCACTTTTTATTACGCAGTCAACGCTTCGTAAAGATTTATCGAAACGTCGCCCAATAAATAAAGTAAATTGATAACTCTCGTTCATCTGTACTATATACCTACAATGACGATCATATTCAGGCATATAGAGGTAATAGTAATAACCAGGTTGAAACTACGAGTATGTACCATTCTGCGAAGTGATCTTTAGAAGCTTGCAGCAACACAGTGTTTACTTGATAGGTGTATTTTTATACGAGTGTTGATATTGACTTCCAATTCGAAGATCCAAACCATCAGATTATACTCGTAAGTGTTAGAATTCCTACCTACAGTTGCAACTTGGAGGAACTAACTCTAGCGACGTCAATCTGAACTGAAGCATTTTGTTACGATTGGAAAAATGTTGATTTATGAGCGCGATCCTGCCGTCACTCTCCATTGACTGTAATATTGAGATTGCTGACTGATTGATGTTCTTTAAGAGATGTACGGGACATTGCTGGCCGATTGATGCTGCGAGTCTTCGGCTAAGAACGAGGACTTGCACAAGATTCCCATCCCTGCTCTCTCTGGCACACGTGTGGGCCACTTGCGGGCCAGCTGGTGTCAATTACTCGTGACGTCAGCCCGTCGTGCGTGACGGCTGCGTTCACGCTCAGTCTGTCTCTACTATGTTGCTTTGACTTTTACGACTCACGGGTCGTTTTCGGTTCTATTTTGTGCAATGGATGTGGAAGCGTGTGTACACCGCGATTACAGTGGATATTGTACAGTGCCAAGAGTTCGGCAACGTGAAGTAACGTGTTTCAAATGAAATGACTATGACTATGACTATTATAATCGATTGGATTTTGTATGAAACGGGATACGGGGTATTAGGCTATGACATAAGCGGCAATAGTTTTATTCGTATGTCGGACTAACGGTCGAGAGGTCATGGGTTCGACCCTCACTCCTCCAATCCACTTTTGACGTGAATCCACGCCTATTACAAGCCTTTGATAGGATACTCTTTGCCCCGATAAGAATGGGATGTACTATGTAAACTAATATTATTTATACTGAAATTTGTTATATACAAATAGTATACAAAATAATTTAGCCATCAACTGCAATAATAATGGATCTTCATGACCACAAAAGATTGTACCCAGCGTCCGTCGGCCGCAACTAGAGAAAACTGGACGTGGAGGACCAATTGCTTAAAATAGATCTTGTATTCCAATACAGGACTGGGTATTGTTTGTAAGCTGTATAAGTATTAAGAATGTAGTGATTTTGCTTATGTTCTATGTACAATTGTGTATGACTGCTCATGTAGTAAATAAATATTGTATGTAATTGCCTAAAATCTCTTCATCCGACGTGAATAATATAACTTCATTTTTTTTAATATGTTAATAACAAGGGGAGTATACAGCCGATTGCTCTGTAAAAATAGTAAAATCAAGAAAAATAACTCAATACTTTTGATAGAGTTAAAATAGTACGAATGCTGCAAACCTTGAAATAAATTCTACCACTAGTCTCTACGCCACTAAAATGGAACCAGTCGTACCGAAGTTCAAATAGATGTCATATAAGGCGTAGTGACACTTAATCGATAAGCGAGTCCCGGTCGGCAACAGCGTTCGCCGCCGCGCTAATATTTGCACGCCACCTTTATTGGTACAGTGTTGGACGAAGCGATTCGATTTTCCGCACATTGTTATATTAACAAAGTAATTGCGTTCCAAATATACCTTTTCGGCAATAAGTAATGTGCTAAATGTCTTTATTTGGGGCCAGTAGGTACTTGGTACTAGGTGCGAATTAGTATTCGGTTAGCATAGAATTAATAACGAACCACCACACCATCATGCACTGATGTAATTTAATGATATCTTCTCGCAAAATGATCGTTCTGTTACTAATTAGGGATTCGGTCGATCCTGGATTCGATTCCTGAATATCGGGATAAGGGATGATATTAGAAGTCGTTTTTCGATGCAACAAAGTTAGGAAAAATCCGTGGGGGGCTTTGAGTATAGAAAGCGTTAGAAAATACTAGTTACATTCCTTTTACGTGTAGTTATAAAAATATCAATTTATATGTCATCTATTTGCGTTCAATGAACAGCAGGGATGAGAACTTAATAGAAAATATCGTTCTACAAAGTTTGTTTAGTAAAACAGCTACTATAGAAATAAACTAAAATATACCTTGTTCACACGCACTACGGTCCATCTCGAATGAACACTTAGCTCATACGACCGCGTTAAAAATTGGGAAGCAATTTTAATATTTCTGAATATTTCTGATACAGCAAAATGAGATTTATAGGTTAGGACTTAAGGATGGCAGACCCTACGCTGTCTCGTTCACTTATCCCTTAATTTCCTTCCCTAAGGACGGAGCGAGGGCTCTTATTTATAGAGGTCCGGCGAAGACGTAATTTGTGATATTGTTTTATACGCAGATATTACTGACGCCATATTGGATTTTAATTCGGTTTAATGTTTGCTAGATGAGAGATGTAATTTTATTTTAACAAAATTACTTTACTTCTGGGGGCACCTTGTGTTGGAAAAATTCTAAAGGTTTTTATCTTATCTTTTTCATCTTACTATTACATAATTGTTGGTTGGAGTAAAGTTCTACATTTTGGACATATTGCGTCTAGTAATTTTTTTTATGTTATGAGTTATTTAAAAAAGTACCCACTAATTAAAATATTTTACCAATCCTTGCTTTATGTAAGGAATAACTTGGAGTCGATCGGTTGAAATTTTATAGCCGAAATATTAAATAAAAGTACTTAATATAAACATGATGGTTATCATGCAATTAACAACACATTGCGGCTCAATAATTACATGGTAACAATGCAGTCATAGTTTATATACATCTGATTATCAAGTAAGTAATCAAAGGATCACAGGTTAACGTCATTATTCTCTTGGTGAATGTGCCGAAGACGATCCGAGCCGGCCCCGGCACACACCGAGCGCAGCGCGCGCGATACGATGCGTTCCGAGCGGCAACGTCGCATCGCTCGCACCCTCCCGCATCGCGCAGTATAGCTTCAACCTCGCAGTGGAAGGTCGCGCGCTGCGACCACAATATCTGCAGTTAAATCATGGAGACCAACACGAAGGAGTGCCGGGAACGGCTGATAGACGAGGTGAAGCGATACCCCGTCCTCTACGACACTAAACACGAGAATCACCGCGAGATTGACGTCAGAGACCGCTGTTGGATGGAGATAGCTGATCGAATGGGAGCTAATAGTGAGTATCTTATGCCTATGAACGTAAGATTCAAATTCGTTCGCGTAAAATGTGAACGCCGGTTGATATGTAACCACTTTAGTACCTTGCGATAAGGTTGCTTTTTTCGTGTTCGTTTTTGTAATATGAAGATAGTTTGTGTTGCTGAAATCGCATACGATAGTAGCAGAGGATGGAATTTCAGCTTTACCTAGATCACACTTTTAGTTTGAAGACGTGACCGAGGGCGAGTATTATAATAACCAAGTTTGGAATAACATTAAAACGAATTGAATGACTACTAAATAGTGATTATTGACGATATTCTAACTATGTATATAAATACAAATCCGTGCAGTTTGTATTATATAAAGATATTGTTAATTTAATTTTAATTTATTAATTATAATTTTTATAGCAAATATTTTTATTACCCATTGATGAACAAACTTAAGAGTACTGCTTCTTTTAGGAACTTCACCATCCGTTTTACATTATTTGATAAAAAATTAAGAATCATATATAGTTTTCATTTATGATTGAATTTTACCTTTAGTGAAATAAAAAATACAAACGATACGAACGAAAACGAAACAGATACAAAATATTAAAATGGTAATTATCGTATTGGACAATTGTTATATGACATGGTGTGCCCCTATAGGTGTATGCTTTATCGATGGCCAATCTCTTATTCACAGGCGAATTTCTCAAACGAGAATGGAAGATCCTCCGCGACTCTTTGCGACAGAGCCTTAAGAAGAACAGGCGAGGTGCCACCACGAAGGCGGGTGTGCCCTGCAAGAAGTGGCGCTTTGAGAACCGCATGGCCTTCATACTGCCCCATATGACGATAAGAAGGTATCACAGTGACCCGTATATGTTTCTTTTTTATATAACACAACGAAACGAGCATATAGTTCACCTAAGCGCTCACTGCCACCCATGGACATCTGTAATCAATCCAAGACAGGATCGAAGTTTTTTCTTAGATTGACAACAGATGCGTTGCTACCCCTGAGGACTAAGTTAGAACGCCTGGATTAAGTGTGTCTCCCTTACACACCCTTCAGATCTTGAACACTACAGTAAGAACTCTGTCGTTATAAGTTTCCACCTTTTAAACTGAACCACTAAAGTAAATTGTTACATTGCTAATTCTATAAATTGTTCTTTACAGAAAATACCGACAAGTAAACGACAACGCCAAAACGTACGATACAGTACTCCAGTCGGATCAGGAGCAGGAGCCAACGCCGGACCAGTGGGCCATGCGACCGAGCGACCAGGACGCCTTGGACCTGTTCTTCGCCAGCGCCTGCCAGAGCACCCGTCGGCTGCCGCGAAAGTACCAGAATAACATAAAAAGACAAATATTGGAGGTGCTGATGAGGGTCGAAGATGACTTTGAGAATGACGAGAGTGACAACAAAATCGATGTGTATAAAGCCTTATAAATACTTCCTTTATGAAGTCAGAAGAAGCAATAGTCTATAGAGGTCAGTTAAAGGCGGGCATTTAGCATAAATTAATAGTTAGACATTATTGCTTTAATCTAATTCTCCACAACTAATCTTTAAGTAGCATTAAATTATAATATATTTTGTAGCATGTACTCGTATGTAATTGTATACCTAAATTTAATAAATCTATTTACAACGAAACTGTCGATATAAAATATTAGATTATATTACTTATGCATAACGTTTATTATTATTTTGTACCACCACACACAAATATACGCGGTGCTAGTAGGACTAGCAATAACATAGTAGATACATAAAAATCCAGGTGTTAGTAGAGTACACATTGGCTTATTTTTCCTACTTATTTATGGAATATAAACAGCGATGTGTGAATGAAACAACGGTTTTTTTATTATTCCCTCTACTTTCGTCTCGACTACGCTTCTCATAGTTTCCGCAGAGATTTAATGACCATTATTTATGACAACCGGGACACCACATCCTCCGTAGCACGATAGAGCACGTTTAATTCGCGAAATCGCTTGACGATGCTTAACTTTGCGGATCGTTGAGGATCTGTTAAAGTAACGCTTTTATAGATTTATTTATATTATTTTTATTACACATGCCACAACACATTCATTTTAATGATTTTTATAGGACTAATAACATATTCAACATATATTTGTTACAAATGGAGAGACAATTGTGCTTAAATTTGTAGTAATGATGGTGGATACGATTAATGTAAGATATAATATACACATGCACATATACATATATATTACCAGTTTGCGTATTCTCCTTCCTTTTAACACGAAACAAGGAAATGTTCCTGATAAAAAGTAATAAAAACTAACTATAAAAGTTAGTCGTGTCGCGGAAGTCACTTCTGTAGTGTCGTCGCGACTCCGCCAACCAATTTTGTATCGAAGGCTTTGGCTGTAGTTTAACAACTTTTATGGGATATAAGTTTGTTAAGGAATAGACACGAAGTGATACTTCGCGACTTATGTAAATCGTATGCCATGGAAGTAGGTACGTAGAACAGCGCACCAAGAAATTGAGTGGCTGAGAATAAATTATTTGCTACGTGCTTCTGTTTCAAAGTTAAGGTTAACCAGTTAAGCTTCCAGAGAGAATGCGTTATTCAATAAACAAAATATCTGTCAATTCATGGCCGAAGTTGCTCCTGCTCCTGCTCCTGGAAATGTAACATAAAAATGTTTGTGGCATTTAGACCTCGTTTTTTATAAATAAGTACTCACCTTTCTTAAATGTCATTATAATTATAACAGTAAGTAGTACGGATTTGTCCGGCAATTAGCCGCCAGTTCCGGCATCAACACGTTCCGGGAAGTCACCAGTCTAAGGTTAAAATTAATGCACTTACTGGTTACTGGGTACTCACCACTTCCTAAGGTTTGTAGGGCTTACACTAAGCAACTAGAAATCCTTATAGGGTTACAATTTACGCGAGGATCTTTATCTGCACTCATATCACAGTTATTTTGTCGTATAAACTGGGGTTAAGATTTATTTTAGTAAGAAGTACATTCTTTAATTACGAGTACTCATTAAGAACTGCTTGTACCAAATTTTTGGACGCTTGTATGCAACAATTAACACGGTTTTGTTGATATTTAACCTACTTAAAACACACAGGGTTCTTATTTTAACTGAGGTTGGATAAAAAATTACTTAAACGCTGATAAATGTGTAAGTCTTTTTGTATCTGTTTCCACTTGGGTTTTTTATCATTGAAGTAGCAAAGTATGCAGTCCCCCTGATAGTAAGTGGTCACTGCCACCCATTGCCATCTGTAATCAACCCAAATGAAGATAGAAGTTCTTTCTTAGGTCGACCACAGCTGCGTTGCTGCCCCCTCTTCTCTATCCCCCTCTACCACCCCTTCCCCTCCCCTCCCCTACCTCTCCCCTACCACACCCTTTAAGCCAGAACACAGCAGCAAGAACATTGCTGTTATACAGCAGAAATAGGTGTGGCGGTGGTGCTTGCGTAGCTATCCTACCTAACCTACATAACCCTAAAAGGTTCTATCACCTTCATAAAGTTTCCACCTTGATAAAAGCGCAAGTTACGGGAAAAAAATATCGAGCGTCACCTAGTTATGTATATTTTGTAACAAAACTTAGATTGTGGCAGCCCTGATGCAATTCTTCCTAGTCGCTTTAAGGATATAACTCAGCTAATACACGGGCAATGCGTGCATTACACACAAAGACATCGCACTGCGGGTTTCTATCGATGGTGCGACGAATGGAGTATGGTATTGTAGGACGTTTCTATTTACAATCCGATACAAAACAACATACATTAACGGGTTAACGTTAAAATTTTAGAAAAAAACGTCTATTGAAACAATAGATTCAATATCATGTAGGTAACCAAGATATCGACGACTTACAAGTTAACTATCGTTTATATCGTAGTCTAAAGGTTAGGCTCTTGATTTTTTGTTTTTCAAATGAAACGTACCTTTATTTGAGAATAGAATGGTATCAAGCCGTAATCTGCTCCATTACAGTTATATAACTAATGGAGCAGGTTACGGCTGTAAGAACTGTAACAGACCATATCTGCTACTATCCAGATATACCAGTCTAGTGGGATTTCATAAGAAAGAAGATATAAACAATATTTATGGTATCAATCAACATCAATGAGGTATGAACTCTTGACTGACCCATAAGAAAATTTGAGCTTTCGTCTTCTTCCAATGTGAGAAAATATTCAAAATATGAGAAGGATAAATGACAATGAGAATCGAAGAACGAAAAACGCGTTGTGGTAAGCCTATAGTTAATATTTCTGTCCAGTTGTGACGACTTGTCACTAGATGGCGTGCACAGTCACGTTCAACATTATCAGAAAAGATGTTACGCTTTACCTTGATTTACAGTATTCAGACGGTGTATAAATAACTTCACTGACGCAATCGATTACTTAGTAGGGCTCCAACCCCTTGAGTATGAGAAATACAATGACTTTTTAGGAACAACATCCTTTGAGGATGCGGGCACGGCGCATGTCACTTATCGTGCCCCTATATCGTAAAACGAGCTGGGGTCACCTTGCGCCAAACGTAATTATTGCGGTTACATTATTCAATAATATTTTCTTTTTCACATTATCTGCAAGATACAAAAGGTAGAACCTTTTACAGGTCGACTACGGAGGCACCACCGCCACGCCACACCTCTTTCTTACGGCACCTTATAACGGCAGTGATCTTGCTATTGTGTTCTGATTTGAAGGGTGTGTAAGGGAGGCGTACTTAACCAAGGCGTTCCAATATAGTCAGTTGTAACAACACATTTATAGTCGACAAGACAAGAAAGAACTTCGATCCTATCTTGGGTCGATTACAGTTTGCTCATGGTAGGCAGTGACCACTTGCAATCAGATGGACTGCATGCTTTTTTGCTACCTCACAATTAAAACGATGCACTTGTATGTCTTGTCTTCTGACTGAAAAACGGCCCAGCAACAGCCATTATGGCGGAAATAGGTATGGCAGTGTTGTTATCAACGTCAGAGTGTAAAATAGAATATAGTTTAATAGAAACTGAAAAAAAATTGACGCACGCACGCACGCAGATCCGTGCGCACGAACTAGTGATACGATTTAGCATTTGGCGCGCTACACTCCGTAAAAAAGCTGATGTGACTTTTTGCGCCACTTCATTACACTGACAGTGACATAATGGCGAAGTGACAACGTGACGTAAATGCAGTCTTATATTTTCCGAGAAATATTTCTTTTTGATTTATCCTCAACTAGCTGTTGTCCCCGACATCACCGCAATACATTTCTGAGGTGGGGTGCGAATCGCGTATAACTGTGTACAATTCATTTTTGTAATACCTAAATAATATTTATGTATACAGGTAAGACTTGGTAACTACAACAACATTATTTCTTATGTTTAGGCTTATTACACCCAGTAAATGTCATCGATTATAACTTACCCATATTCCTCTTTTCTATGATACTTGTTATATCAATTTGCTTTATATTATAATCTTTTTTGATTTAAGAGGCGCTACCAGTCGCTAGCAGGAGCACGCTTCAGATTACCTAGACTGTCACAACTGGAACAGATGGTGTATGAGAGATATGGCATAAATTTATTTGCATGCAGTTCATCAGATGATAAGTGGTCACTGCCGCCCATGAACATCTGTAATCAACCCAAGACACGATAGTTGTGGCCGTAGTCCCTCAGGAATCAAACAACAATGTTTTACCTTTTTGTATCTCCAACAGTACAAACAGACAGTTCAAATTTGTTTGTATAAATAGAAGATGGATTTAAAATTTTGTGACAGGGCATTTGTTGGCTATGTGCTGCCCGATGTCACTAATATTTATAGCATTTTGTTTTTGAAGTGCAGTTTTTAATTATAACAACAACAAAAGCGTTGGCACATGATCCGCGGAGCAAATGTCGACGCTATAAATAACATAATTTTAATGAGCACAGAATAAAATCCTTTATATTTTAAAAGTTTCTGAAGGTAGGAGAAGTAGACGTGGTTTTGCATGCTACGATATTATTGCAATCCGTTTGTTCTACTTCAATCTACTTCAATTGCATTAAATCCAATATAGAGTGTGAAAATAACTACATCGACGATTTAATAGGGAATTGAGTCTGTTTGCTACTTCAACTGCATTCAAATCTCCTTGACTCCTTTAGCGCCCGTTTACACTCCATCTTAACAAGTAACCAATGTACTCGTACATATAATCAATATTAACAGCAAATAACGAGGCTTGAATAATAAACTGCGTTACGTAAGTCGCATCCTCCCACCGCGAAGGTAATTGAAATGCCGCTGGGACACACCGGGCTCAGCCACTGGGTTCATTACTGTAGATGAAAATATCATGTAAGTCTATTGTTTGAAAATATATTTAGATCTTGAGCAATAACCCTTATAGGATATTTCTTAGGCTTATTCCTAAGTATCTTAATGTAGGGAACGTTTATAATCAATCGCCAATAATGCATATTACCTGCGAACCTAGGGTAGTAACACCTATATACATGAAATAGGTATCGGTTAAAACATGTTACATCACACGACACAAAAAATATTGTTCGCCGGCTATAATTATGTTAAATATTGCTGGCAATAGGTAGAATAAGTGTGAAAATTGACGACTCATAAAACGGAGACCCCCGGTCCGCAAAAAGCGTAACAAAAAATTTTTAAGTTTCCAAGAAATATTTTAGCGATCGTCGGAATATGCCTTTTGTGTACGCTTCGGTGCACGTCGAGGTGGCTTGGCGACAGTCTGTCTAGCGAAACTGATGAGCGAGCGAAACAGAATGCGTAATTTGCCACACGAGAGACAAGGACAAAACGTGCGTACGTCATATCCACAATCTGCGATTATGCATCTCGTTCTAGTGTACCGCGTTAGAAAGGGACGTCTGCCGATGCATCCACGGTCAGACCGTCCTTCAAACAACTCGACGGCCATTTTAAACGTTCTATCTACAATTAATTAGAGTAGAAAATGTAAGTAACATAAACCTAAGCAGGCCTGACGTCATCGCGTGGTTAACAGCGGCAACATTAGACACTTTTATGACCACCCCAAACCATTATGAACTTTGTTACCATCTAATAATAAAATAACTTTCAGTGCTTTTGTAATCATTTTGACTACAGGACTTGTTTGAACTTGTTTGCAACGAAAGCTTTGGTGTTAACTAACTAATTACTAAGTAAGTAAAAAAGTTAGTGTCACTTTGTTTCTTTGTAATGAACGTTTCTAAAAGAAGGTACATACGTCATTTTAAATATTTTTTAATTAAAATTAATATTATTAATAATTTTAGCTGATAAAGGAATCATGTAAAGTAAAATACGTTGCTACTATAATCGAATTACATAACCCACTTCATATTATAATCCGTTGATTGTTTCAAGTAACGGTTTTGTTTTGAAATAAAGAAAAACAAACATAATAAATATGAATAATTCTTGAACTGTCCTTAATGTAGCATCAGTCTTCTGTTTTTAAAAGTTAAAAATCCTTTGTTCATTCGATATCATTATATACGATTTCGTCACGTCTCTTACAGAACTGTTAAATTTACAGATTAAGTTGCGCGGTTACTAATCCTTCAAGACAAAAAACTTCTATTGTCGCGTGTTCTTGCCAGTCGGAACATGAGTGGGCGTCCTTATTCGGACAAAGCAATGGGGCTTGTAAAACTATTACAAAGCTCCGTGACAAAGCATGTAATTCCCGTCCTTATAAGTTATAACATATTGTATTATAGTACTTGTATAAATGGTAACATGTATTGATATGGTATGGTATCAACATAATATGGTATTCACATATTTTGTACATTACTTACCGCCCCCGACATTCTCCGTCTTGAGAAGATGAGTTTTGATATCTAAAGCTAAGTTTGGACTACGACAGAAATTGCGACATAAATGTCAGACATTAATTTCTGTACACGGCCGCTGAGGAGATACTAATTATCGATGAGATATAAATTTCTCAATTAGAAACACTCACCTTCGTAGAAAGACACTCGGTGTATACACAGAGTGTACGACGTGTGGTTTCGTAATCTAATTTGACCTTAAGATAGTTCAGAATTCGTTGCAATCTTAATAATGTGGAAAAACAAAAAAGTTTCATTCGTATTAAAATCTCAAAATTATAATTTCCTTATCCCCTATATAATATTGACTCTGATTTTCCAATTTATATTCAACGAACAGACATTTTTTGCGATATATCTATAGTATGACATAATATGACGTGTTCAATACAGTAACATAACTTCGGATGTTATACGAATGCACACGTAAGTGACCACCTGTCCCTATCGTCTTCGGGCTAATGTTCTTTGTGTAGGCTGTACTGTACACCTTCCACTTGCACGGATTTAAGAAAAAAATATATACCGTCACAGGTAAGTACGACTTCGCGCCTATTTAACTTCGACGGCCAATTTAATGTATTCATTCTCTTCTACACAGTAGAGTTGAGTTTACGCTGTCGTGTGGGGTGTAGGCTAATTTTTTTTACAGAAACTGAACAAACGATAACAAAGTGCGATTCGGCTGTTTTTGCCGACATGTTCTTATTGATTTCTCGGCTCCGTGATTTCGTTGGCAACTGGGAAATAAATTGTTTTGAAGCAATACTTGTTTGGTGCGTTAGGAAAAAATGATGAGTGATTTTATGGCGTACGCTTATCGCTACGGGCTTCACTGGTTGCCACGGTAACCAGAGGCGACCCGCAATTAGATTGTGACAATCATATAATTCATACGTCGATCATTCATTAGAAGTAGCTACTTGCTCCAATTATGACTATAATGAATATTACAAAATAAACTGACTATTACTGACAGAAAAAAGTTTTCTTAGATAAAACATAAGTACAACATGTTACTGAAAATATATACATCCAAACGATTTAAAGAGAGAAGGAGAAGACCCATTTTACAGTAGTCACCCCACTGTCCTCTGTTCAACCGTAAAGTCAAGGTCTCTTTTTTTAAAACATGGGAGGTAGCAAGCGAATATGAAGGTAAGTGGTCACTCCCGCCCATGGTCGTCTGTAATCAACCCAAGACAGGATCGAAGTTGTTTCTTAGGTCGACCACAGATGTTGCTACCCCTGAAGACTAAGTTGGAACGCCTCGATTGAATAATACCGTTGTTATTAGGCAGAAATAGGCGTGGCGCTGGTGCCTCCGGAGTCGAACCGTAAAAGGTTTAGAGTTTCCTCTAGTGTTCCTTTAGTGTTCTAATCCAGGTGTATGTTTCTACTCAGAAAAAAAAAGTAAACTTTTGTTAAGTATATTCTCTACCATACTCTTCAAATCAGAAGCACTAACACAACTGCTATAAAAATTGGGCATGGTTTTTGTTCTATTTTAAATCAGTAATTAGTTCACAAAAAAGGCATATAAATTGTAAAAAATGATAAATCTGTCAGTTTCGAGCTCGTCTCGCACTTGGCTAGTTTTTCTCGATGTGAGAATATCCAGGACAGAATTTATGACGGCCGATAATAAGTGCACGCCGAACTGGCAAACCACCAAGCTTTAAGTGAAGATTTATGTTTCAAAACAACTAGTCCGTTGTATCAGAATGATAAACTTGCAGACGCTCAAATTGTTTTCTATGAGTTGCAAGCATAAATCCTGCTGTTTTCTCCGTCACTCGTTTAACACTTGCGAAATAACACGATTTTTATAGAATAAATAATGACTGTAAGCAAGTAAACAATTTATATGATATTAAGTTGTGATTAACAGTTAACGGTCATATGATAAATATACTCGGACATAGGAGTCTTCCTCTGAAGTCAAAGACGAAAGCTTCGTGAAGTCTCCCTCTCTTATCACATCTTTGTAACCAGAATTAAGCAGCCTGTTCGCTATAAGGCTGGAATAGGTATGACGGTTCCGCCACCACGCATTGGAGCAGCGTGGCGGAGTATGTTCCTGGCTTTCCCCAATTGTGGGAAGAGACCTGTGCCCAGCAGTGTGATATAAAAAGGGTTGCGGCCAAGTTATGTCGATGGTGCCTCTGCAGTCGAACCACGAGACCCCTTCACCTTCAAATATGGTATGAAGACAGCTAGGTATGTATTTAGACCCTACCTTCAAATATTACGACTATAAATATTATCAATATGTGTGTCGGGTCAGTGATGACACAAACAGTGGTATCGATCCGGCGCGGATTGGATCGCAGTGACCGCTTTATCTGGATTTTATGAGAACAAAGTGGTCAGCGGTCTGGTTTAAAGTGGCCGAGCCGCAGATAACTAGCCTATAACTATAAATAAAGCAGGAAAACAAATAAATCAGTTAATAGGGATGATTGAAACTTAACACTCTTACCATTGTTATTGAATGCCATATTTATTAACAAGATAAGATCCAGACGAAAGTAGATATCCAAAGTCATGCAGTTTTTCAGAGACCAATAATATGTCTTGACCAATCAGTGCATAAGTAAGTTGACAAGTCATACAATTCTAGCACTCACAGTGACAGTGACTGATCGCCCTATTAGTTGACCAATGAGTGATAGGACGAGACTGAGTTTAAAGAAAAATTGCCTACACATACACTAGTAAGGAGTTGTAATAAATACGTTTTCACATATTAAAATATTTTGTTTAGTGGTGGGGCGTGCATTTTTAGACTGGAAAATCTTTACTTCTTATTATCTGTCACTGTGGTCTGCAGTACAGAAGTTTTCGAATTCGATTCCCATAAAAAAAGAATAAGTAAATGATAAATTACTCTATTTCACAAACTTACTGGAATAGTGGAAATGAATCTATGAACATCGGTGATCTAATAAGACTCCTATCCGAAGACAATAGAAGAAACGTTGCCACTACAAAGGACAATGAAAAAGTTCGTGAATACCTACTCTCCCTGCCCTACCCTTTGTTATATAACGTAGCAACAACCAGGCAGCAGGCGGCAGGTGTGTTGAACGCGTTTTGCATAGCCTTCACCTTGATCTTATCACTTTTCTCCGCAACCAATCGACTCCACCAGAATACTAGTGAAATGTACAGTCACGTTCAAAATTGACTTCAAATCATTTTTTGAATTAAGAATATTGTCAGCAGAATACGTACTCTATGTACCCACTTCGTTCTTTTCATTATTATATTTGGTGTGTTGTTTGTTAATATTTGTTATATTGGGTGTCTTACGCTTTTACATTGTTGTGTTAACCATTCTATTCTTTTATAAGCTCCTTTCTATGTATTATACTGAATCTAATGAATATACTGAATCTAATATCTATTACGCGTTGTGTTTTACTATTTTTACAATCGATATAACTCTTACAATCATTAAAGATATTTGCTGGCACAAATACTTTTAAATACGTTAATGTAACGATTGATAAAGCGGAAAAAAAACTGAGTAAAATATATGTTGTCGCCAGTACCCGTGGTGAGTCGTGAGCGTTCGTTGCGTAACCCGATCGCATCGCCCGATAGCATTCAATAGGATTTGTGTGCGACGGTACCTGCGTTTGTTACCAGGGAAAATATAAATTAGATTCGTGCAGAATTCTTTTCGTACGTCAAAACATACCGCTTGTTCTCTACATGCTTCGATACAGGGAACGAACGGTAAAACACCTAAAAAAATAACTCTCAGATCGAAAATTTTGAAGTTAGAACATATATTATCGGTTGGATTCCGGAGGCACCGCCGTTATATCTGTTTCAGCTTTACAACAGCGGTGTTCGCGCTGCTGTGTTCTGGTTTGAAAAGTGTGGTGAGGGCTTAACCCATGCCAACTCAGTCCAGGGGTAGCGACGAGACTTCGCTTTTAGAATATCCTAAGCAACTGCCGAAATTTGGTCAACCCACAAATACTTATCCAGCGTCAGTAATATCGAGTTCCGTCATTATGTCTGTGTTTCAATTATAAATAAAGTTATTCTCATTAGGAGGACATCCGATACTTTTGTAAGCACAGCGCAGAGTCACGGCCCGGAAATTGTTTGCAGTTTGGAATTTGTTATTGAAATTAATGGTACCTATTTGCTTGTGATCGGAATTAGAGCAAATGAAAATCAGTAATTGGATAATGCCGGATAATCACTTGAATGTGTTTATTTATTTTCACAAAAATGCTAACGCGTCATAAAACGTAATGTGTAAACGTTTTTATCGTAGCCAGTACAAACATGTCATTCGGTATTCTTGTTTCCCCTTCCGAGGATTCCAAATTCAAACATCTATTGGCATTATTTTTTTGGAGTACTTTTCGTTTCACAGGGACAAAATAATGTTATCACTTTATCCCACTGACACTGACTGGCGGGGTCCATCAGGAACCCACCACCTTAAAAAGGTGGTCTTCCAGGAAATATTCTTCTGAAAACTGAACACGAATGCATAGCATAAAACTAATTTTGTTATATGTACGTTATACTCGTACATAATAGTTATTTTCATACCTTTTTATGCTGACATAAGGACACATGCCTTTAAAACAGTCGACATTTTAATGCTCCCGAGCGGATTGAGCTAATTTTTATTACTAATTGTCCAGAAAATTTCAAACTCAAGGTGTTTTTAATGTGAAGAATCTGTGAGTCAATACGATCTGTATTTACAACACAATAAAGAATGTTTTAGAGTGAACAAAACTTCGTGGTTGCAGTCTTTGGAAACCGAGTATTATCATGAACTTTGTTCAAACACATAATTTGTCTCAATTTATCTCAGTATCATATTGTCGTTTAATTTAGTTCAATATCAGTTAATTTGAGTCCATGCCCAGAGTGGCCTTTCCCAAATTGTTTCAAGAGTTCCGTAAATGCCATGAAAACTTGAACCCTCGTGATTAATGTGTTTCTTTTTTCTTGATTCTTGTAGTTGAACACCTTAAAATATGTAATATCGATGGAAGAAGTGGTATTGTCAATATGTTAGATGCATATTCGTGTCGCTGTTCTCTTCAGATGGATGAAATTTTATCATATACTAGCTTTTGCTTGCGGCTTCGCCCGAGTGGAAATTGGTCTGTCACATAAAGTTTCGTGACTGACCATTTTAAATAATTAATAACAATACACATACGACATTTTCTGATTGTATTATATTCGCGTGGAACCAAAACGACTACCTTGTCAACTCCTATTTAAACCCCTTAGGGGTGGAATTTTGAAAAATGTCCTTAGGATGCCTACGTTATAAGAAGAATACGTGTGCGAAATTTTAGGTTTCTAATTATAGTGGTTTAAGTCTGCGTTGATATGTCAGTCAGTCTGGTACTTGAATTTTATACAGGTTTAAACAAATCTAACAAATATATTATAAATATTAGTGTTTTCTGTGTAGAAAACTTTTACTAACACTAGTACGGAACCGTATGTGTAAGAGTTATTCTTAACATTGGCGGTTTTTTCTGCACCTGTTGCCTACCTCAATGTGAATCTAATTAGGCGTTCGTGTAATTATCTCGTTACTTCGTCTGAAGTACACTTTAAACTTTAAAGGTCAGATATTACTAATATCAATTTGGAAAAGTTATTTTAAATTGCATCATCAATAACATTACGGTGCTACCAGCTTTTTTATATATTCTTTATTATAGTTTTATCAAATATAGATTCATCATTAATATAATTTTGATCACAATTTATTATTAACCCCAGACATGCTTTAAAAACTAAAAAATATAAAAGCAATATTTTAGACTCATTATCTTTATATTTACCTTTAAATATCTTGTGGCTAATAATTTGAGTCTAAATCTTTTTTTCCAATTATTCACAATTTTATGCACACTCCATATAGTCTGTTTTTATAGACAATAAACAAATATTTTTACAATTAAGTCCGTGTTATCTACAAATATACCTAGAAATATAGTTTACTTATCTAATCTAATGACAAATTATGTGCATACATCACATTACTATTCTGTTCTAGTTCAAGGCGAGACACATTGGCACTAAGGAGGACCTAATGGACACCTACAAATTAATAGAGGAAGTAAACTAGGTGACTACCAATTATTTAGAGCATCGTATGTTATTGTTCAGTTTATATCATCGATCAAATAGGATCTATCCCAGCGAGTTATGGGAGACTCGAAAAGCACTATAGACCGTTAAGATTTTTTTGGTTTGATTACAATGCCCTCTTCTACCCTTCTCCAGGTGATGGTCAAATTTGCCTTGAAAACATGTGGACAATATAGGAACATATTTAATAGGCGATTTTTCTTACTCTACTTACTATTTTTACTATCAGTGTTCTACAATTCATTCGTAAAATTAAGAATATTTGTTACCAGATATTGAAATGTATTATGAAATTCATCTTAGTCTTAGTCGTGATATCAGGGCGATCTGCTAGTTGAATACAAAGCACATAATACGAAGCATGTATCATACAAACTTTAAATTTAAGCCAAGTATATTGCAACAATGTAGCAATAAATACGGATATAACAAATAACAAACACGGGCCGCAATAAACAATCTACTAATAACAATAACAATCAGTGTAAACAACGAACGGCTTAACTCGAATGTCTGTTTACGTTTGCGTATGATCTCCGAAACTTGAGCGGAAATTGGTTAAAGTAAACACGGCCTTTGTCAGCGGGCTGGGCTTGTAGCTTGTTTGCTTGGCTAAAGCGGTGGACGCACTAGCCGTGCATTCACTTATGTAACAGATGTGGGTAGGTGTATAAAATTTGTAGTCTAGAAACTAAAAACACTCTTTTATTTACTGCACGGAAATGGCAAATATAAACAAAATATTATTCTCTGTTTTCTTCTTTAGAGCGTTAGAGTAAGCCATCTTTATAGATTATTTTAACATAATTATAATCCAGAAGTTTTTTTTATGCCTGGAATGTAGCAAACGAGCATGCAGTCCACCTGATGGTAAGTGGTCACTGCCGCCCATAGATATCTGTAATCAACCCAAGACAGAATCGAAATTCTTTCTGAGGTCCAC
>DWNJ01000076.1:0-20211 GCA_018250275.1 Udranomia eurus | reverse complement strand
ACTCTACTACACAAACTTAAATAGGTAGCTTTTCTACTACGTCTAAATTATGTTATTAATATCTACATACATAAAATGAATACGTGCTACACAATAATACATGAATAGGTAATTGCTAATCACGCATCCGAATATGTTTTATGGCAATAAACGCTAGAACATGGGGCCCATCTTAATAGGCACAAGTGTTTATATCCATGAATGTTTAATAGCGAAGGGTTCCTCTTCAAATTGTGCTCCTCTGGTGGCAGGGATGATGGGTTTTTGAAAGCGGATGATGTCTTTGGATGGGGTAAATAGTTTACTCTCTCATGGTGTCTGACTTATAAATTATGTTAATGGAATGATTTGGATAATGGTTAATTTGGCGTTATAAATAATCTTAATAAAGATACTTGTAATTTTTTTTATTGACAAAAACAGAATAGATTCGTAGGCACTGTGCTCTTTGATGTCTAATACGGTTGCACACAGGAAAAAATCCAAATCCGAATAGCGTGTAGTTACAAAGTAATAGCAATTTAGTATCCATTAATTGTAATACTAAACCACGCAAAAGCGAGTTCGAGCCCACGAACGCTTCCTTATTTGTTATTCATTCGTATCCGTAATTGTTCGCTACTTCCAAGTGGAGTTGACTATTTGCATGATTACTATGTAATTTCTGGCCGAGCAAAACATCCAACTTGGGCAGTAAATTCGGGCCCAACTGAATGGAAGTTACACGGGAATTTTTCCGAGGCAACTTACCGTTTTCCCCGGAAAGTCGGTAAAGTTGGTGCAAGTAATCTAAAGTTAGGTACCAGGGCGGCAGAGGCTATTTAGATGCACATCTTAACTCGCCCATATATCTAGATTGTGCGCAAGTTCGCTCACAGCCGGAGCCGGCTAACTCTGAAAGTGTTTTCCCGGATGTTTTCACGGTTTTTCTTTTAAAAACAAAATGGCAGCGTGGACGCTCCGGTGTAATCCAATAACGTTGGCCCGGCAGCGCGCTGCAGGAAGATCGAGGTCAAATTTATAAGGGCCGAGCGTAAGAAGGTTGAATTTATGTTTTTTCTGCAATCTACTCTCGAACCAGGCTCACTCTTTTGACTGGTCAATACAACAGTCCATTCCTTTATATGAGAAAAAGGTGTAGCTATACCTTCGGAGTCCAACCGTCACCATCTTATAAGTCGATCGATATAACTCTACAAGAAGTACCACTTAAATAATAAGTAATTAAACTAAATAAATGTTAAGACTCAATTTCTACAATAAATTCATCTTCGCTTCGATCTTCAATCGCGCATGCATAGATCCTCATTTAGATTTACATTGGTGGTTGTTTTTCAACATTTAGTTTACATCTGGCATTTAAATGGTAGGGAATCGCATAAATTTAATGTCACACAATCAGTCAAACGGCCTGCTACTTAATTATATCGCTGGCGGCGGTTATTAGTGGGATCGCTGCTAGGCAAAAAATATGAGCGGTGTCTTCAAATTTGACAAATGGTATAATTATCCTCTGCCAATCGTTGATAGCCGCCCTTAGGGTTAGTGTTTCGTACTTATAAATGGCTAGATGATACCCGCGATTCATCCGCGCTGCTTATTAATTGTGTATTTTATGTGCATAGGAAATGTCAAAAAAATCGATAGCATACTACTTGCCACGCCAAGAAAACATCCATCGCTGAATAGTGCTTATAAAAATCGTTGTTTCTTCAATCTTTAATAACTTTATATTTAAAGGACATATCGCAATATTTTTTTCGCAGATAAGGGCAAAGTATCTAAGTAATAAATCTAAGAACACTTAATTGAAATCTATCCAGTAAGTTTTCCGTGGTGTTGTATTAAGTTATTAACAATATTTGGAGCCTAATGAAATTAGGTTAAGTACAAGGGTATACCTGTTTACAGTTCCCAAGCTCTATCCAAACTTATGCTTAATCCCGGACTGATGTGCAAAAGATAAAAAAAATACAACAGCTAACAATAGTTGTGTTTACAAATAAACGATAGAAGTTTAACTGTTAATAAATCTAACGGACAGCCCTACGCATCGGGCACAGGGCCGTATTTATTTTATTTTAATAAACAGTGAATTTGCATACGCCATGCACGGCTGCGCGGAGCTGATAGTGCAATATTTGCATCTCTGGCCTATCGGTCAGCTGGCCTATTTGACATTTACACATAATAACGCCACTAAATTATACCGAATTAGCATACATAGTTAGATATACGGAAAATTTGTAAAGTTTGCTGGCAATAGTTACGCAATTTACACATTGTCGTGCACAGAATACATAACGGCGAAGTGCAAAAAATACAACAGGATTCATGCATGGTGCATAGGCAATGCTTTGTCGTAAAGAATACATCAGGATCATGCATCGCGTATAAGCCAGGCTTCGTGGCAGTTTACTCATAACTTCCAATAGGACTTAAGCTCTTCCTATTACCTGGATAATCCCGATTCGGCTAGAAGGACCGGCGTTTTTGCGTATCTTCATTTCCCTACGTAGCGTGGCTTACGTTGGCTATCTAGCAGAGGCAGCGGAGCTTAGCTAATCAGCGGGCGCTGGGGGCGCGCGATAACGCCCAGGCTGACCGCCCGCCACCGCTGACCGCCTGGTACACGCTGGGGGAATACGGTCAGTTTAATCCCGGATAAATATAGCGAGATATATTACGGATTTGATATAAGTAGCAGCTATAATATGTATAAGTGTCGATCCGGTTAGGAGGGCAATTTTGGTTAATTGAGTGTTTATAAGCTTTTAACGAATTCAAAGAATGTGCTTTGCGATGCTCGAATATTACGATTTTTTTTAAATGTAACATAATTTTGAACTTATCAAATAAAATAAATTATAACGCTTATAATGCCAAGGGTTGAAACTCAGGCGAACGATTTCTTCAACATTTAAGTTGCTTTAAATTTAATTTCTCTCAGAATTTACTTTTTTCGAACGTACAAGTGAATCTTGGAGTCGCGTAAATGCCAACTAAGCGGTTACGAGGAAACTAGTTCGTACATTTCTAAAATGACAATTGAATATTGAGTAGTCTTCTTTATAGTCATAAAAATAACGGCGTAGAAGCAAAGGCGCACAACCAGGAAATTTCCATTTTGGCGAGCGTTCGTAACTCGCGGATGGGAACGGAATAAGCGAACTTTAAGCCGCCATTAGCGGGATTGGACCCGCTGACGTCACCGCGGATTTACGCCCAACTTTCCACAGATATATTGTTGTTGAAGCGTTCTCCAACATTAAAATGTTTTAGAAAAATGCTGATTCGCTAAAAATGGATTGCCCAAAGTGAACCTAATTAATTGCTTTTGTGAAATTGCAAAAATGGACCGTCTCCAACCACTAGATATGCGGCATGGGTTTGCATATAGAACTTGGACAATCCGATCTGAGGTTATACTTTACTATTCCGATAGTGCTGACTTATACACTCCGATATGAAATCTTACTATTAAATGTTTGAGACCAAGAAAGAGACAGAGAAAGAAAGTCATGTTATAAGTATTTTTTACCTTTTCCTTAATATTGATTATAATGAATCTATACTAGTGCCCTTAAGTCAAGACTTATGTATGAACAAAAAGAAACGATCCCAACCATCGCTATTGGAAATAGCCGTCCATAATGCAAATCGTACTGAAGGTAAGAAAAAATAAAAGAGAGCACTAATACTTTGTATGCAAATCTATACGAGCTAGGTAATGAGAAATTTTCCGATGCTTGCTGTTGAATTGAAATCCATAGGTTTTATTAGTATGTAACATGAATGAGTAATTTAGTTTTTTACGAGACTCGAGCAACTGCACCTCGAACAAAACTTATTCGGCTGTCTGTAACGAAAAGAAACAAGAAATAGAAACTATATTCGTTTGTCCATATTTCATTCTTTCATTGTATTTATCAGTTTACTTGCAGAAAGTACAATGCTCGTAAGTCAAAACTATATCTTTTTAGTAGGTAAAAGTGATCATTTCACATATGCTACAACAGAAGATCCACATTACTGAAACAAATAAACACTAATTGGAGAGGAGATGAGGAACCCAGCTTAAAATGTTACTGTCAGTGGTGCAAAAATTAAACAGTAAAGATTTTATTTCCATGAAAGTCATATAACTCACTATTACGTGTCAAAACGAAAACACATCGCTGCGCACAAGTCAGGGAAACATAAGCAAATCAATTAAATGGAGAAGGCAATTACAAAATAGCATTCTAGATGTCTTATATGAAACAATTACTTAGAGTAGGCGGGCCCGCCCTGCCGGGGTGGCGCGGTGGGGCGAGGGGGTACCAGCCATTTTCATAATGCACCACGACTCCGCGAGTTCACTTCTTTAAACTTTATACTTTAAATAATTGCTGCTTAGTACGCCAAGAAAGATTTGGTACACAGGTGCTTTCGGATTGGGCTCTTTGTTCGCGAAAGGGTTCGGGCTATGATGGATTTTGTGGCGTAGTTGATAATTAGGTATGCACTTTAAGGAACGACTTCATGAGAAGCGGCCATACATCTATCCTATTTATTTTACCTTTTTTTCAGAATTCGCTGTACTGTTTAAAAGGGTTAGTTTAATAGATGATCGACTAGACCACTCTTTTCTATTCTGAGTAAATTTCACATAGACTTGTCATTTTGTATTCTGTGTACGATATGCGTATTAGCTACATCTATTTACACTAAACTTGTTTTAGCATTAACGGGATAGCGAGGATTTATTGCGTTCACAAACTAAAATACAAAGTGCCGTTGACAACAATTTCTTAATGGACCTAAGCGAAGGCTTTACTTCATACATAGTCTTAATATTCAGACACCCTCACTTTCTGACTGCACTCAAACTGGAGCATACTAAATTATGTCCCCAGGACCCCACTTAGGTACATTAAAAATGTGTCTAGCCTCCCACTAAGTTATTTGCTCAAGTGCTTCTTAAACTAAAACTCTTCGGTGAAAAGTGCATCTTTACAGATTTCGTTCGGCGTGGACGAATCTTGCTATGTTTAGGAGGTTTTTATACGGTGTAATTTGTATGGGTAAATTGTTTTTTTTTTTTCCATGAGCAATGATTATCTTTGAAGTGTTTAGGCTACATTCTAAAATTATATCCTTCACCCTAAATTTTATTCTTAATGTATATCTATTCTTTCTGATTCTCTCGTTTTAAAGTCTACATGTTTTATAAAAGTTCAAAAAAAATAATTGTTCGTACAGCACGTAATCTTATACTTGAAGCTTTTAGTAAACGTCAGGGATATTTGATAAGAGACCTAATAATGTACGCTGCTTTAATATTAAAATATCCACGCGAGCCAGTGTAAGCCAGTGCTTAAAGGACGGAAATTTCGCATTTTTTAGGTCAAACGTTACATTGCCTTTGCACACGATCGTTCTATTTTTACAAAGCTTTGAAAACTTGCACCATTAATAACCTTTGAAGTACTTTAAACCATTGCCTATGTAATTCACGCGAGCGGGATCAACTTGCAAATAATTTAAATTGCGAATTCGCATTTTCCCGCCGTCGCTAAGTGGACGAAACGTCATGTACGATTTAATATGTTTTTTAACCGGCAAAAGCTTATGATGATTTGGCGGTCGGCTGAAGGCAACGCCACCTTGCGGCGAATACGTTAAAAGTGACTTGTCGCGTTTTACTACGCCAACGCTAGTGCTTTTGTATTATTCGTGTACAGGGTGTTCAGGAGGGGGCGACGAATAAAGATATTAAAAATATGCGCCATACTTTCGCGATTCCTATCTGCTAGGATAGAAGTTTATATTATAGAAGTTTAGTTTATGTTATTTATAAAATCGAATCGATACATGAAAAAGTGGTACTGTTAATCATTTCAGTGGTTCTCCTTCACCTGCTGCCTGACTCTATTGATTAAAAAAATAGGAGCAATTATTAATAGAATACATCAGTCTAACTAAGAAATTATTAATGGATTAAAAACCACCAGAAATACGTATAGAAAAATAAAATGTTGTTCACATTCTTTCCACTAATTCGTTTTAAATTAAAAAAAACAGCCTGTATCCATAATATTTCGCGAACATACCACAGCACACACGATACGATCAGAATTGACCCGTCACGATACGGGCGTGTGCTGCGGGCCTTATGTCGCAATCGAACGGACCTAATCAGAGTTATGGCCGCCCGTTCCTACAGTCGCTAGCTTATGGTTAGTTTTGTAGTTAATTGGATTACTTTGTAAAGTAGTGAGTTGTTTGCTGTTTATGTAAAGCACGTGCTACAGGAGTCGGTCGCAATCTTATGCTAAATCTCTCTGTCTCTTTAAGGGGTTTTCTGACATGATGAAACGAATCTCATATCTCCTTCAAAGTAGCCCTGGTAATTGTCATGAAATGACAAAACTTCTTCTTCTTCAAAAAGTTTGTGGCGATTGGTTCACGTTGCCATAGCACTAGGCCACAGTCCTCTACTGGTCACATGTGGCAAGACGGGTCCAGCTACGAAAAGTACTTTGACAACTACCGAAGTTACGTTATCCTTTGATGATAAACAATTGTCTCCAGAACTCCTATAATTCTGGTGCATATAAGTCTTATACCAATCAAAATTGTATTAATTTGCAAGGGTATTTTGCATTGTCTAACTCAGTTCTGTATTGCTTATGTAGTTTCGTTCACGTTACGAGAAGACAAGAAGATCCAATCAAGCGAGCGGCTGGCGATCAGCCAATCGGCGCTCCAGTCGAGGCTTCCCTCGAAGTATTTACATGACACTGGCGAGGATACGCTTTTATCTCGCTCGATTCCTACTACTAGCTAGTAGTTAGATAGATACGCTTAAGTACCATAAACTTAGGAGAATTAGGTGAATTTTCGGTGGATCTAGGTCGAAATTCATATGGAGAATATGATGAGATGATAAAAAAGATGAAGATGAAAAGTCTATTTGCGATTCAAGATAAGATTCTCATATTCTTTCTTCTATGATGATCAGTGATTCGCTACACGGTAGACAGTGTATGATGAATTAAAATGGTTATAATTAATAATTAACGTATCTAAGAAAAGTCGGATTTATGAGTATAGGAGATACTTAATTTATGATTTATGACTATACAGGGCACTAAGTTGGGAGGGGCTCATAGGTATCTTTATCACAAGGCTAAAGGTAGTTTTTGCAAACGAATATTTCACAGACATACGGAATGTTCTTATAAATATTATATTTATGATATATTGAAATTCATAGTTGGTATTGTTTATGAAGACATTCTTTGCTATTCAAACGTGTTTGAAGTAGACGCGGCCCCGAGCGAAGTCGTGATTTGATAAACAAACCGAGTTTTGCTGTTACTTCAGCGCCGCCGCGTTACAGGTACCAGGGGATCATATCAACGGAGAAACTTCAAAGAAACTACGAACAAAGTGGAAACGGGACTTGGTTCGTTTGATTAGGCGCGTTCTTAACATGCGCCCGCCTCGAGGCTCGCTTTGTTACTCCGACCTTTGTGTTACAAACGTTCAGACGCGCTGTCCGCAACCAGCGCTTTGATATCGCTAAATTCAAGACGCTTGTCGAATCCTGCCCGTTGTTGCTAACTTTTTGTTTTCGTGTTCAGCATTTCTGTTTAACAAAAAAAAAGATAAAACATTATATCGTCACGGCCAAAGGATTAATAAGGTTTTTTAATGAATTCTGTCAATGCTTCAACAAAAACGAAACGCAAAAGAGTTGTCGAAAAACAAAATACAGTGCATTGCACAAAAAAAACGCAGCACGCCGCGCGAATGTCAATAAAATTTGATGTTTACGCAGCGCGCGCGATATCTCCCGCTAAATAAAACCTCGACACACTTTAAACTGTTTTGTTCGTTCAAAAATGAATTTTGGGAATGCTTTCATGGCTTTGGCCGTGTTGCGAAACTGCACCATTGTTTATATTTCGTTTGTAGCGACAAACGTTTCAATTATATGCGCAACCTGCCGCATATTTGGTGGCGTTTTGGCAAACTTGGTATAAGTACTGAAGTTTGGATCGTTCGTGTAGTTTAAGTTTGAGTGTTTTGTTAAAAATTGCCATTCCACAGTTCAGCGGGCCATTACTAGCTATAGAAAACACAATATTATAATATTCAAGCTACTACGTTTCACTGAACATTTTCCGCCCCCCACTGGAACAATGACTTCGCTTTCCATTCAAACGTCTCAAATTTCCGTGCTCCACTAAATAACGAATTCGGGTAGCTCACATTATTGGGCTACGTGCAATTTTGGGCTTTAAATTCGGTTTTTATTATGGTCCGCGTTCACTTTTTACCGGCGCGTCGCTCCGTCGTCGCAGATACGCGATTGACAGTGCTGTCGCGTCGTTTTTTGTCGTCAGCTTTTATTTCCTGGCTAGACCAGACAGTGATTAGTCAGCACGTGTTCTGACGTCGTCGGTCGGCCGAATTTGCCGAAGTTTCCATCGGCGCGGCGTCGCTTCTTTTAAAACGGTGCTCGAGCTGACAGGTGACAGCATCATTTCGCAACTACGAGTACCAAGATTGGTGACGCTGTGACTTGTTGCGTTTTGGTTCCGATTTGATTCGATTTGAACTGAACCCGTTTCCTGTGTCCCGTGCATCTGTTTGTACGTGTAGTTCTTGTATTAGTAGGGATTTCTTGGCCTTGCTTATGTGATGTTTCCAATTACCTTACTCGAATACCATGATGGTTGTATGTAATTTAAACATTGGTTGCATATTGTTTTCGTTTTGAAAGTAATGTCGTCAAACTATAACGCCGGGAATTAAAATTTGATTTGAAATACAACAATCGCCCAAAATGGAAAAGGAATAGTGATTAGATATTTCATGTCTATTCTAAATTAAACCTCGTTCACGTAACAGTATACAAAAAGAATCCTAAAAGGGGCAAAAGTATCAAATGTCATAACACACACCGTTATAGACCGCAGCTCTTAAACTAAAAGCCGCCGCCATTACGGCAAAATGGCTATCAGAATTATAATATCAATTACCGATGCATTAACAATTCACATCAGAAGTCAGACGTAGCAGAAACGGGAGTCTTGCCTACGATGTACGTACGAGAGAGATAAAAGGCTGGTGCGGGTATTGGAGGGAGGGGGATAGGAGAGAAGGCAGCCGCCGTCGGAGAGCTGTCAAAATGTCAAATTTCAGAACGTTGCTCGGCGCAACTTCAAACGTGCCCCTACCGTTGGCATGCGGTGTACGCTAGCATCTCTAATATAGTTATGGCGCCCTGGTACCAGCTTCGTGTTAATATTCATGCATCTCATCCTGTTCCTAGCTAGACACGGAGCCATTTTCGTGAAAGCCTCTCCGTTCCACCACTATGAATATGAATGAGTGATTCCCCGTTCGTTTCTTGGATTAAACTTTTTATACGCATCGGTATGCTGATATGCAGTCTGCGAGCCAGATTCTAATGTGCTACATATTAACATTAGAAATTTAATATCGCGCTCGCATGCGAATGTTGTGGGCTGCGAGGGCGTTTAAAATTCATAAGATAGTGAAGTCAATAGTTTCCTTGCACTCAGAAAATGGAAAAGACGCTCCTTGCACTTTGTGTCTGCCATCTTTATGTGAGACCTACTTTGTAAATTCGCTGTGAATGCAGAAATTATAGAATGGAAACGTTTATGAATATGGATAGCAATGACAACAAAACATATTTTGCTACGGAACAACGTGATAGAATAAAAAAAATGAAACGTACCAAACGAAAATTGAATCAAAAACCATTTATAATGGACAAAATCAACATACGAGCTTTTCAAATGCCATTTCAAAACCAAAAGCGAGATTGAAAATTCCCATTTGGCGTCTATTTCCTGGAAAACAGGCGGTTTTCTATTTCGTTTCGGAAAACCCGCGAGTAGCCTACCGATGCTGTCTATCTCACTCTTGACATGGAGGATATTGGAACAGGCCGAAAATGAGAAGTAAAAGAAACACTGATTTTTGACGTTTCAATATGCACTCATCTACACGCTCGACAAGGCCCTCAGTTAATTAATATTATACCACCGAGAGCCGATACAAGCCGCACAAATATCTACTCTAAAACTTGCGCATTTGATGTCAGATTCGTCACCATTCCTCGAACGGGCGGTGACATCGAAAGCTCTTACTTAATAAAAAAACGTTTCTTACGTTTCCGAACGAACGTAACAAGCTCGCACTTGGCGTATTTATGAACGTCAATCACAACTGTCAAAAGTGACAGTAGTCAAATCCCCGCCCCGTAATAACGGTAAAGGACGCTCCCAATTTGAAAAACACACGTTCGAAGTTGGCGCGCGTGCTCGATTTGTGCGATTAGTGTTATTTTTGAGAATAGAACCGGGATCGTGTCGCCTTCGGGTGTGCCCGCCCACAAGATGGCCGCTCTAATCAACCGACGCGCCGGGGAAACACCGAATGATATACAATTTTATTGAGCCGATGTGTTATTACCAAGTTGAACCTATAATTACACTGGAACATTGTGCGTGGGAAGACATTAGAAAAAACGTCTTTGGCCCGCTCGTGCTTTGTAATTGGGGTGCTCGCTACAACCATTCATGATTCGGATTTAATTATAGCAATTTAAGTTCGCAAATAATGAGGTGGAAACAGTTTTTTTATTGCAACCCTGTTAAAGTTAGGAACTGTACTTAATAATAATTAAGTTTTATTTGTAGTGGGTACTTCTGTTATAAATTTGATGTTGTTTGGATACAATAATTTACAAGACAGGAAATAAAATTTTAATACTTTCACATCGATTGGTCTACTCTTACATTCCGTCAGTTCATATTAAGTGAAAGTAAGCACCATCTTATCCACAGCATGGGCTATCTAAAAACCGAAATCGCACTGTTATCACTATTACGAATGCACCCAGGGATCGGGTACCATTACTAATCCCCGCTCAGGCCCATGCCAATGGGTCCGGTGATTTATCGGGTGTCGCCGCGCACTCGGCCCGGACAAGCGGTAAATTCTCCGATTCCGACTTCTCTAGAGAGGTCAGGTCGAGTCAGGCGTTGATTGGCGTCTTTTTTTTGTTCTACTACCTTAGTTACCTAGGTACATAGTGACGGGATGTCTGACATTGACAGCCGCGAAGCGGTATACGCGTTTAGTACGCAATATAACGTGTTAAAGGTAACCAAGGTTGGTCTGTTGGTTCCTGGTCCGGTATCGACAATCGTTACCTCACTGTTACATATTAACGTGATAATGGTTAATATGTAACAGTGAGAAAGCTGAAAGGATAATTTGTTCTGGTAAGTGCTACCGAAAAATATCATGAAGCAGACAACTAGCAACTGATAGCGATCGGAATTATCTTTCAAAACAAGATTTATTTGGTGTCCCAAATCGAGGTACTATGAACCCAGGTATATCGTACCCCGAGGTCAGGGCTCTCTTGTTCAATGGTGTCAACGTGCAATGTTCTCCGAGATTTCCGTTTGTCGTGCTGTTTTCATTCAAACACAGCATGATAATGTCGTCATAGTGAAGGGACATTAGGTGTACGAGGTGGAAGTACAAAAAATCTACACTTCTTTCATAAGTTAAAATCTTTTTAGAAATTCAAGTTTCTTTAAAAACATTAATTCTAATGTCATCAACATCTTAAATGTCAAATCAGCGATTTTTATTCGATTCATAAACTCATTGTTTCTTTGTTGCAATTAAATGTTCTAAATATGAACAAAATGTCAACGTTTAGAATTTGATTGATTCGAGTGGGTTCGACTGTGACAAAAGCGTGTGCACGCACAAAAATGCTGTTCATGCTGAGACAAAACAAGTTAACAAATAATGCCCTTGCAGTAATTGTCTGTTATTAGTTCGAGTTAGCGATCACTCGTTTCCCAGACAAGGCTTGTTACTGAGGCGTGAAACAACCGGTAGGGCCCGCCAAAGCTGTGTCGTCAGCGCAGCCCGAGGCCTGGGCGGAGCGCCCGCCCTCGCACGTGACCTCGCGTGCCCATGTTCCTCCACGACAAAGGTCAACTGTTCCGGGATCATTACAGACATGTTAGGGATAGTTCCTTGATGGATAAGTTTGGGATTGGGAACGGAATGTACATTTGTGTCAGCGCCTTTAGACATCAGAGATCGGTTTTGCTTTTGATCCTTAGGTAACAAGGCACACGTATTTACATATTGCAAAATGTATTTAAAACGATATAGAGAATTGAGTAACCTAAAGTTATTTGATGAATTGTAACTTGAGTAGTCAAGTGGCTTTTACTAATGGAATATTATGAATACCATAGTATGCAAACTAGAAGAAGTAACGCCACACCTAATAGTAAAAATAACAGTTTTTTAATAAACCTTTGTATTTTGCACGCCTACAACATAATCCACATCATCGTAATTCGCGTAATTCGTTGATTGGAAAGTATAATCAATATATTTAGGTAATACCTATCTATAGTAGAGAAATGGATTGAACTGAAAATTATTTTAGTTAATCGGATTCCCGCGTGCGTCGGACACTGATTAGCGCTCCGGGCGTATAAATTATAAAATAGCAGTGTATCCATTCGGAATAAATGCAATATTTTCGATTTAACATCCAATCAGATCGGTTATCGACGTTATTATCGTATGCATGGTTTTAAATTCTGTTAGTGCGCTCTATATGTACGTATTATCAGGTGTTTTCACGGCTTGGCTCACGCTAATGAACACTGAAAATGGAATGGGACGAAATGAAATGAAAATGATTTATTAGCGAATGTTATATTACAACTAGGTGTTACTGAGAAAGCAATTGATTTATACAGCGTTCTCTATTTGGGTATGTGATTAGTTAACAACAGGAAAAGACAACAGTTCGGGCGATAAATAGAGTTAGTATATTATTCTTTTAACTGTTAGCATTCTATGTTAATACTAACTCATGCAACTACTCGAGGCTTGTGTTAGCAGAAGGTTCATCTAAGTAGTGCAAGAGAAGATATTTGAACTAACGATCTTCCTTATTCTCGGATAAGTTCCAAAGTTCAAGGATTCAATGATTCGAATTAATGTTTGTAGGTAAGCTATTTTACGACAAAGAGAGTTTAAAACTACTATTATTGGAGCAGAGATGGTCAATCTATCAATCAAGTATGGATTACATTGCAATCTGGTATATGTACTGATGCTACAGGCAGGAGCCACATGCAGGATGACGAATAGATATGCAGATAACACTTGCTTTGAAACACAATAACCTGAACTTGTCATAACAATAGAAATAAAAGTAGATATTAAAGGGATATTTTGTATTATTAATGCTATATATATAAAACTCTTGTTCCATCAAGAAGATACCTAATATTCTTCCTAACTATTTAGTCTTCCTGTGTCCTTAGAATCAGGAATCTTTGCACTTTACTTTACTTACTTTACATTTCTGCACATAGAGTATGTAGATATTATTTTTAAGCGAAGATTTAGAATTGAAGAATTTTTTATAGACATTCACGTTTAGGATTTTCCTAATGTTCGTGAAAAGAGTATTTATATCAGAAATTATCAATCCCGGTTTACCATAATGTACTGGTTGAAAATCTGTCCGCGTGTATGTAACTTTAACCGACTGGATACAATGACATTCACAGATAAATAATATTGATATGATAAGTTATCATTTTACGTATGTAAATTGAAACGAAATTTAAGGGTAACGTCTTAGCATAAACAAATTATACATGATAAGAAAAATATGTATGTTTACGCCTCGGCAACTTGATATAACAGTTTAATTCGTCATAATATTATGCATACACATTTGTCTATTAGGTCTCTAGTACAACAATTTGAACACGCCGCTACATCAAACAGCGAGACCATAGACAAAGCCGTGCATTATCTGTGGCATCGACTAACGTTGCGTTCGGAAACGCGCTAGCGCGGACACGTCCGCGCATAAACAGGCGGTATCGCCGCTTGACAAATTCCATATCTGCCACGTATCGACGCGACGTAAATCATCGCGCGTTACGTATGTACGTCGCGCGTGAGTTATCTGTGTGCGGGCGGCTTTATTTCACCTCGGCTCGGCTCTCGGCCGGCGGTCGATGTTCGGATATTGTTGTGATCTGCTTTTTGTTGGCGTGTAAGCCGACCTAATAGAGGTGGTTGCGGTGAAGAGATGTAGGGACGGTTAGACAAGCACTTGTTGAAGTGTCGTTGAGCTTCGTCGTGGGGGTTGAGGCGTTTGTAGCGTTGAATTAAGAATTAAAGAGGTTACAGATGATTTTGTGGTTTCCCTAAAGGTTGATCTGACAGCATTATGTGCTAGCTTTCGAAATCTCTGAACGTTTCTCACGCAGCTATTCCGACGAATCGCGGCTTTAGCGCAGTTGTCTGAACGTCAAACGGAGACACAATGGCTGCGAGCCCTCGACGCACGGCCGTATGCAAAGCGACCTAAATTGACAGTTAGGGCTGCACCAAGAGTTACCAGGGCTGGATAAATCGGAACCCGGATCCCTACTACCAAAAGGAAAACATTTAAATGAAATGTACCATAGCTAACAGAAAACTTCGTTAGCGTTATAAACCCAATGATTTTCTAATGTTTCTTCATTGCTCTGTAAAAATATTTTATGGTTAAGTAGTAGCTGGCTATAGCATGCAGTTTCATATGCACACTATTGGACTAGATTGAGAGGACTTCTAGAATAATTTTGCTGGTTCTTGCAATATAGCGTTTCGTGTGACCAGGAAGTGTTTGGTATTATCAAGCGATAACAGCAAACGATGCAGCATTGGGTGGGGGTATTTCGCCATCCCTGGCCCAGCATCCGTTTCCACCGAGCTCATGAATACCGCCTTTTTGCTTGCATCGCTCGTCCGTTTGAGCGCGCCGCCTGCGCCGCGACCGCAGGTGTCTCCCGTCTTTGATGTATCGATCGATATGCAAAGTTTATAAGTAACTACATATTCATCGGCTTCTTCTGGTTACTCCATGCCGTATTGTTTCGACGCTAAAAAGTGTGTACGGGGTTGTAAAGTTGTCGGAAGGAGGGTAGGTTTTTTGTATGCGGTCTTGTTGACAATGTAGCGATGTTTAATATCTTCCTGATTTTAGTTGATAGTTATCAATAGACATTATAAACCGCATGCAAAATCAAATATACATCATAATTAATGCCCCTAGGAACTGTTGGTTTCATTTCGAATAATCCGTGTCTACCGTGAAAGCACTGACACTACTGATCCACTGGCCACTGACATCTATTCCACAAATTGTCACAATTACCAGGAAGAGATAAACGGGCCGGTCGTCTTCGGCACACATTGCGTCCACGGCCGGTCCGACCTTCAGGATGTGACGTCGGCGGCCCAATTCCATCAAAGGTACCAGGCTGACATGGGCGTGCAGAGTATCTCATTTCCCAGCCAGCAGCGGCTTCCGGCGTCTGGCGCGTCCGGCTCCACAGATTAGTATCGTTTGACGTCTATGCCATTGTCTCTATTGGTCGATTCACGGGTGAGAATCCTTTCAAGCGCTCCCATTGGTCCGTTCATCGAAATTCAAACGGTGGTTTTTGTACGTTGTCGATTACTTTGTGTTGTGTTAAAAAAAGTTGAGTTTTCTCGAGTCTAATGTTCCATCTTATGTCCTGATTCAAGGTAGCAAATTTGTATTATAGTCAATTATTAGAGCATTTAAAATATTGATAATTGCATACATGTAGTTTTAAAGCATTATTTTATAATAACTTTTCTATTTGTGTATACAAAAAAGCACATGATACAGAAAAAGCTAAATCGAAGCTGGAAATAAAAATTAAACCGTTAAAATTTTCCACTCGGTCAACTAATTCGAGTTTTTAATTAATTCGCCTGACAGTTCACCGTTACGGGCGACATTTGGCAATAAAAGTCTTACAAAAAACAATTCCAAAAATTATTCGCCACAGAAGGGTTAAAAAACTATTTCGGTCGCGCAAAAAACGCGGACGTTCTGTCCATTACGGATTTGCATAATTTAACACTATCCTGTCGAGGTGGGTCGTATTGACCGCTGAATTCTTTATCGGAATTCGGTAAAAATGTGCCCGTATTGACAGATGTCCACTTAAATTACTTTCAATTATTCCGACGTTCAATTTTGTGGCGAATTTTCTAACTTGAATCGTGTTGAAATTCGTTTTACATTTTTATGATTATATTATGTTCATAACCAATAAATAACAATACTTTGTAGAAGGAAGATTATTTTTTACTAGGCGTAATTAAACTGCGTAAAAATAACGAACAGTAGAACGTGCGGTTATTTCACATAATTAAGTATAATGTGCAAAAACATCGGCGCATTTAGGAAACGCTATATTCATTCAAACGCATCTTATTGTAGCGCTATAAAACTTAACGAGTTACTTTTACAACGTTTTCAACATTGAAATGATGGCGTACCATTGTTTTTATCTTGAACAAGGGAAAAGCTGTCGTGTAACCAGCATTTCACGTACGCAATTAATTAATTATACGCATTCATTATGCACTCCAGAATATTGATACGTACTTTTATCGTTTGAACAACACGTTTTTCCGTCCATTACCCGCACATTACTGTCGCGTTACGTCACGTGAACGAAACGGTTTTCTTGCGTTGAAGTAAAAAGCGGCATTGTGGCCCGTTCGCACATAAACTACGCCGTAAATAAACAAAGAGGCACGTCTAACAAACGGTGAGATACAGGCGCGCGGGGTCACGACAGTGTCATCCATCTGGTCGCATTGATAGGGTTAGGACCACCTCCGTACCTTTATGCGTCCCTGGTCGATCGTAAAGGCCCCATAGCACGGGACCCTAGTTTTTTGACGTCTATTTGTGGTCGCCCTTTGCCCTTAACGACTCACTCCGTCCCAGTTGTGTGAGTAGGTGGATTTTAATGTTGAATTTTGCAGATTGCAATCTCGACTCACCCATAAATCTTGTTTTGTTATTTAAAATTTGTTAATTGAATTGTTCGGGAGAGTGAAATAACAAGGACTAAATGTTTGGTGTTTATTTGATTCTCTAGTATTATTTTTACTTTATTCTACTCTATTACACTAGTAAAATTCTAATGAGATGCTTAAAGCGAAATTCCCATTATTTAAACCACCAGGAAATGGTCGTATATATATTTAAGAACTACGTTTAGGCTTTTCCTAATGTATCTGGCATTAGTGAACGAAGTTCCCATTAGTTTCTTGGAACCACAACCAGCACTTACCAATACAGATACCCTTCATAACTTGATATGATATCAAATCCCTGGTTGGTTGCCGACTGTGCCCTAACCAAGGGTAACTCTTGAAACAGTTGCTGGTGCTCAAGGTTGATGGATTAAATTTTTCCCGGCAAGACGTGACGGCTCCAGATTGAGCAGTAAATTATGCATGCCACGACGCGTTTCAAAACTAGCGCGTGTTTTCCTCCGCTCTCACCTCCGCTCCGTGCGCACTCGCTGCGAGATTAATTTCTAACATAACCAATTTTCTGGGAATGGGTTGGGTAGGTACAAAAATTCTATACCAATTTACTTAATTGTTTCGTTTTATGCTAGCAATTTTATCAATCTCTTCGGTTTAGCTCTAAGGCTTGTTCAGAGGTGGGCTCAAATTGATAGTGGATTAGCTGGCATTGGAACCAAATTACCAATTTAATATTACCAGTTCAATTTCTCCCAGCAAAAGAAAAATTTCTATTTTTTTCGATTTTCATAGAAGATCGCATTAAAACAAGTAATCTATAACTCGTTACAATATATCTCATCAAAAGCGCACTTAACCTTCTAATACCCACGGTGCTGTTTCGTCCCAGCCGAGAGCGGCACGCACAAAACTTTCACTCAGAGCTTAAAAGCAACATCGCATTCTTTTTACTTCGCATATTTACATATCCCTATTCCAACACCCCATAGATTTACGCGCCAACAAATGGATTGTTTCTCCTCCATGGCAAAACAAAATTTATAGTTCGCAAGGCGTATTTTTCGAGGCAGTACCGTGGGGGCTCGCTCGTGAGTTTTTTCGTACTCGATTCTCGATTTATTGCTAACTTATGCCCGGTATAATCGTGATTTTAATACTTGCCGTGATTTACGAGGGTGGATGAGAGCGGAACGGGATTGCCTTTCGAAATTTGATATCTCTATAGTGTTTATGAGGTCCTGGTACCTCGGCGTGCTTGCCGTGGCAGATGAGGATGTAGAGGATCGTGTTATTTTGTATAATAAATGCGTATGCGTATTTTAATGCAGATCGACTAGCAGTATATAGAATAGTGACGTCGGCATATATCGTGTGATCAATAAAGTTAAGCAATGCTGAGTGCGGAAGGGGTTGACAATTCATGCCCATTGTCAATAGCCATAGTTAAACATCGTTGGAGTCGATATTTCAAGTGGTAGGAAATATAGGTACTATATACTGGTCGGCACGTAGTACCTTTGCTATGTTTCTAAGTAAAGACACCGAGCTATGCAGTATAGAAATGGTTGAAGTTAGCACATGTGTAGATACCAGACCGTTTTATACATAATCTTCCAATTACATTTTAAGTAATAAAATCTTTACCTTTGTGATGGAAGAGTATAAATAAAATCAAACATTTGGGATAAAGCCGCGAGGCATAAAACAGTTTAACCAGATCCCGTGAGTCTGAAATGGTAAAATAAAAACGTATAGGAGCGGTTCGCAATTTGTCCACAATGCTCAAGATCGGCAACCCCGAAATCAGATAAGAAAAAAGACATACTGTTACATTTGGAAGCAAACAAAGTCAGCTAACTCGCGATCGGGAAGGTAGTTAAAAATAATTGTCGTCGGACAAAAAGCCCCGTCGTATATAGCGGCGGTCCCGTTACCCGGAGGGCCGTCGAGTTTATCATTTTCCAGTTTTTGCGATCATCGTAATAGGGTTCATAAATTTTTGATAATGTTTTTTCGATTACCGACGCGCCAAGTCTGGTTTGACCACGAAAAAGTCGGGGTAAAAAATCCGCTCCGATCGCCCGACGCGAACTTGGATTTTTTTGGCGTACGCATACCAATTCTAATATTAAGAGTGCAATGCCCCGTTCCCAAAATGTAAAAAGCTGTATCGAAAGACACTTATCATTCTTGTAACAAGCAAAGCAAACATAGAAGTGAAGTAGCCACAAAAAATGACATCGCCGTTCCATTGAAGTGACAAGTCGTGTACAGTTTATGAATATGCAAATCAATTTTGTCATTTTACTAATAACGGACATGTCATTTGGTTAATATCATTAATTTAACGAAATCAGATTGTATCTACAACAGATAGGTAAATGACATTTCTATTTATTAAAAAATTAACACTATTAAAATATTGTACAGCAATAATAACTATCATATAGCTTTCTTTAATGGTTTCAAAAGCAAATTATCTATAATATTATAATGAATTAACATTTTTTTTAATCCATGTATATTTACATGGCTAGCTCAATAGTGTAGCACAACATACTGGTGTGTGATGTCTTTCGAATGTAGTTAATAATATCTTTTCAATGTATAATATTTTAAAAGTATATTCCTCTAGCCATTTAACAGTTATCCTGCGTCGGTGGTCTAAACCACCCCGGCCATCGCAGCAATCAATAAAACAGGTCACATAACCGCTTCATTCGCCCAGTTTAGCTCGACGTCGCTCAAGCAACAGTTATAAACATCGGCTCTAAACATCCTGTGGCCATTTGAACGAATTTCATGCATTATGGATGCATTAATGCAATTCAACAATGCCCAATACATTCAATTGTAATAATAAACACTGTAGAATCCGTCTATTCCTAGCTTCAGCGGCACATGTTTAGAATTAAGATCGATCTGTGAAGTGTAAATATTTTCGGTAATGGCAATCGATCGAAAAATAGCGTGAATCGTTCGATTCATTGTTTGGT
Source organism: Udranomia eurus (assembly GCA_018250275.1). Taxonomy (NCBI): domain Eukaryota; kingdom Metazoa; phylum Arthropoda; class Insecta; order Lepidoptera; family Hesperiidae; genus Udranomia; species Udranomia eurus. The sequence continues at coordinate 247 of DWNJ01000076.1, read as the reverse complement.
CGTTCATAAACACGGGTAATGAAGTCGCAATCCGATCAATGGGTGGGCCAGAAATACATATCTGTTGTAAACAGGCGATCGCGTCTGTGCGGCCCTAATGTGTGTCTGACAATTAGTTTACTTTAGTGAAACGCTCCGAAACTTGCACAATAGGGGAATATTGCGTCTTCGGCGAACAGTGACGCATTGCATCGGTAATGGCAATTATGCGCCACCCACGAACGCTCACAATGGGTTAACTAGGCGC
>DWNJ01000075.1:0-20262 GCA_018250275.1 Udranomia eurus | reverse complement strand
TATATTATTATTTTTGAATAAACGAATGGTGTATAAAATCAGTAAACTTCAATTTGTTCAATTAACAATTCATTTATTCAAAAATAATAATATACAAAATAAAAATCTTTAAAAAAAATAAAAGAAGGCATCACAGATGTTCTTTTAAATTATAAATCCTCTTAACTATAGGAAAATGTTATCCAATAGTCGAAAAGGAGTTAATTTCGACTACTACATAACCTTTGACCTTTACTGTTCGCATTCGAACTAGGCAATTGTCTTTGTAAACAAAGCTTACTTTGAATTTTGAACAGCAATGATCTTTAGATCGTCTTGAACGGATTGTCAATAATGTCAGTGCCTCGCAAGCCTCTTGAAAGTGGAGGAAGTATTTTGTCAGTATTCTTAAAACAATAAAGAAGAACCAGAATCTGCCAATACAAATTAGTGTTGGCGAAAAATTGATAGTTAAAAAAAAAGGCTTAATCGATAGAAAAACGTAGGCTATCGATAGTATCTACAAATTTTATTATCGATACTATGGGTAGCCCTCTATTAGGCTGTCGATAGTGGGCTTCCGAGGGGCAACACTAACAAAGATTATATCCCTTCACGGATGATGACAAACCAACCGGGTTGTCAATAGAAATATTACGAGCACTGACAGTATATGACTTGGTTCACCAGCGTTCCACTAACCGCTCACAATAATAGCGCTCACGACCGCAGTTTCTTCCGTTCCTCTTGCTAGTGGAACGCATACTTCGGCCCACCTATTTAGATGGGCCGATGACGATGTCAATGACGTTTTTGTAGCGACCACTAATACCGTAGTCATGTTGTGGAACGCCTGAGTCGAGCGTTTGTATCGCTGTGAGCGGTTACTGGTAGACAAGCATATTGGGGTGGTCAAGTTACGTAGTCTACTGTCCGGGCTGCTGCACGTGCTCCTGGGGCTGGAAGCCGTGTTCGTCGGCGATGAAGTTGACGGTGTAGATGAGGCCGTCAGGGGCGGTGTACTTGTAGCTGCCGGTCACCTCGATGGCCTTGTGGTCCTCGCTCACCTGCTTCAGCGTGCCCTGCTCCTGGCGCGCGGTGCCGTCGCTCGTCTCGAACCTGCGCGAGAGTAGTTTACGTTTAGGAGGATAATTAGGAGGCACTAGATGTTGGCTTTGCCTAACTAAGTCAGTGGTTATCGGCTTTCAAAGCCTTCGGGTTATCAAGCCATAGTAGACCGGGAGAAAAAAGCCGGCGGAAAAAAACTCCCAGCACTAATTAAAAAATACCGACATAAATAAATACAGTCAACAGCATGATTTTGGTCCGATACTAGGATTCATAAAGAGCACTAGAGCATCCTAGGACTTCCCAGAGCCTTTCTTTATGCGCTGGTCGCCAAGGGGGTGATACTGAGTAATAAGAGATAAGATCGGATATCTTAGATCTTATCTTGTTTTTCCCCTCGTAAAAGAAAGAGAATCATGAAGAGCTTGATGCTATAATACCGAAACAGGTGTACTTACTCAAAGTGGTAGCCCTCGGGGTTGACATCGGAGTCCTGTTTGAGGATGTAGGCCGGGGCCGGGTCCTGCTGCTGGGGTGCCGCTGCCGCCACGGCGATCAGAGCGAGAGCGCACATCACCTACGACACGATACATAATCATTGAAATGAAAGTAAATGAAAATTATTTATTGTTGAAACTTTCTGTTTGTACTTTAAGTTAGTAAAGAATAAGAACAGAGAAAATCGTATAAATGCACATATGCAAAAGTGTTAAATATTGACACCTATGCAAGAGAAACTGACGAATTGTATTTACAGAAACTTTCATATGTTTTGGCGTTCCGGTTGTTTTTTTAAGGCAATTTTTGGTCGATAAATACGTATTAGTTATAAACATCAATAGAATTTCAATAGTTTACAACTTCATATTTGTTTTAGTAATATTATTTATTTAAAATATATATTAATTCTCATTTGTTAACGAATTGAAGACCGTTTTGTTTACTCTTTGCAATGAGCCTTATTATACCTATTATATTTTTAGTCTAATGTAATGTATGCTGTAGGTAAGCAAATATTGGGTGATGACAGAAAACTTAGCAGCGTATACAAACATTACCATAAAAGGCACTTTAAAAGTGCCGATATATATATGGTGGAAATTTAGTCGATTACGATCCAGAGATCGTAGGTTCGATCCTCATTGCACTATTTACGTGAACTCACTCCAAACGCACTCCATTGCACTATTGACGTGAACTCACTCCAAACGCAAGCCTTCGAGCTTAGCTGGAGGGGTTAAAAAAATACTATAATAAAAAAGAAAATATGTTCCGAAAATAGACGAATGATGTACTTACGATTTTTTGCATGTTGATATTTAAAATTGTTGTTTTGTGCAGAAGTATTGGCAAGCTACTGCTTCTGGTGTCAGCTGTTGACTGTGTAGATCGGAGAGTGGGCCGCCGTTTTAAATGCAAACACTAATCGATGACAAAACTATCTTCCATCTTACCCCGCTTCGCGCCGCGGTGCTAATGAGGAGAGACAATGTCCCCCAAATACGTATAATGTAGGGTAACCATACGTCACGTGACACCAGGACATGTCCCGACTTGATTGTTGTGCCCCGTCACTGGCCGTTGTATGATTTGGTAGTTAGACGTGCCTGCAAAATTCTTACGCGGCCGCTGTGACCGATCGAGGCAAGAACTTAAGCCCTAATATGAATACATTATTAACAGTATATCTATATATATATATTTTTTATTTGATTTCACAATTATAACGATTAGTTTCTTTATGTTTAACAAAGTCTTTTTTAATCACTTATGTTTTCTTATCACTGTCCTGAATGTCCCGGTCAGCGTTTATGGCAGCCCTAGTCTAGTGCTAAAACATGTTGCGTTATAGAAAAATTCACGACTTAGATGAGACAATTCAGTCAAGGAGAGGATGGATTTCTTCGATCGACTGTCCAATCTCCGTTTTGGTAAATGCGACATACTTGCCTATAAACTATGTATTACATTAGTTATACTGATATTTATTTTACAAGTTTGCTGTCCTTGTATGGCGCAGTGTTCTTGGGCCAGCTTGAGTCAGGATAGCCTATTTATTTAATGTTAATATTTTAAGCCGCCATTTTACCTATATACCTCTGTAGGTAGATTATAGAAATAGAAATGTTTTTTATTCTGTATAAAGTATACAAATACACTCAATGAAAGACATATACATTTCCATTAGGTAGTGGTCATCGGCTTTCATCGCTTTCGGGTCCTCAGGCCGTGAAAGAAGCCGGTGGAAAAAAAAACTCCCATAACCCTTTTAATACTAATTTGACACAAATAAATTTATTCTACATTATGATTTTGGTCCAATACTGTACTAACAGGATAGCGATCGATTGTATCAATATTAGTCCACTATCATCTGTTTACAATCAAGGAAATAATAAATTTCCTATAAACACTAACATGGGACATAGAAACAGCCTAGTGGAGTTAATTCATTATCGTTCTTATTGTAGTGTACAGTGTTTAATTTGTCCTTTTGCTCCAGTACTGTTATGAATAAGCTCAGGAAGCCTACGGTCAGGTCTACTTATTTACTATCCGGTACTATATCATCATCTTTTTATGACTGGGAGATAGCAAACGAGCATGCAGTCCACCTGATGGTAAGCCGTCACTGCCACCCATGGACATCTGTAATCAATCCAAGACAGGATCGAAATTCTTTCTTAGGTCGACCACAAACGCGTTGCTATCCCGGAGGACTAAGATGGAACGTATTTCTCCCCGACCACACCCTTCAAACCAGAACACAGGAAAGTTTTAGTGTTATAAACACATTCCTAATTGTTTCATTCTTAACCCATATTAGAAAAAAGTATTACATTGAATCATATGTCCCACAGGTGTTATACGCAGTGATGAAAGGCGCGAACGGCTCCGACATCGAGGGTCTGACGCTGCCGGTGGACGAGGACTTCGACCCTAACATCCAGCTGGACAACCTCGGCCCTAAGACCTCGCCCGCCTCCACCATTGATGTCAAGCTCTGGGCGCAAACGGTACAGTTTGGTATTTTTTTATTTATTTGGAAAACTTACAGCTACAATATAAAGTTGTTATTTGAAGTATGGCCGGATTAACTATATAGAGAGAGTAGAGTAAATGTTACGGCGCGCAACGACACTCTGTCCATAAGAAAAGTATTCGAGGTAACACCTAAATTTAATAAAATTAAAAAATAAATTATAAAAAAGTAGAAGAAAGTCTTACAAATATGCCATCATTTGTGAGGCGCTCTTTCTTTTTTTTCGTCATCGTCGCAGTAGGGTACGAGCTCTCGAAAGGTATACCTTTAGTATTGGTAAAGCGGCATCAAGTAGTTTAAAGAGATTTATGTAGATTTTGAATCATTTACTAAAAATATTCAAATACTATATAAAAAAACATAATACATCATTAAATGATAAATAAATAAAATTATGAATAATAACAGCAGTCAATATAAATGTTAAACATATTTCCTTGTCAAAGAAAATGAAAGTGAAAGAATATTATAAAGTACCTAGTAACCAAAGTGTTAATAGAAAAATGAAATTGACACAAATTAGTCAACTTGTTTGTACGGTATGAAATGTCATGTTAATTCTAGTCTTTTTATTTGCAAAAAATAAATATTTTCTTGTGGTTAAACCTTCCAGGCATCTGTAAATTGCAAAGGAATAGAGTAGAGGTTTAAAACATCTGACAAATAACATTTTACCCTGCTGGCACCCGACTTAGCATAAACTAAACCATAGCTCAAAGGCCAAGCATAAATTGACACACCTCAGAGGCCGCTCCAACCGCTAACACAACCTCCATTACTCTACCACCAGATATGCACGCAACTGGTGCTGTTCCTCGGGCACTGGCCGCTGTGGAGCGGGTGCCAGCTGTCGTCGAGCGTGTGCGAGCAGCACGACAGCAGCCCGCCGCTGGGCGCGGAGCTGGGCCCCGCGGTGCTGGCCGCGCCGCACGTGCAGCTCATGCGGCTCAGCGACGCCACCCTCGCCTCCGTCATCGAGCTGCCCGCGCTCGACGCGCCGCAGGGCGGCACCACCCCCGGTATGCCTCTAGTGGCTCCTGTGCTGCATGCACATAAAAGGCTACAACAGTACCGATAATTACTGCAGTTTCTTGATATGTTCTGACTTAGCAAACGAGCGTCCTGTCCACCTAATTGTAAGCGGTCTCGGCCGCCTTTATAACATTGACGTAGCAAACGAGCATGCAGTCTATATGATGGGAAGTGTTCACTGCCGCCCATGGATCTGTAATCAATCAAAGAGAGGATCGAAATGCTTTCTTAGGTAGACTACAGATGCGTTGCTACTCCTGAGGAATATGTCTGAACACCTCGGTAAAATGTGTCTCCCTGACCACACCCTTCAAACCAGAACACAGTAGCAACACACTGGTGTTATAAAATAGAAATAGGTGTGGCGGTTATGCGTGCCTCCGGAGTCGAACCACGTAAGCGCGGTATTGTATTAAAATGGAGCATTGGAGTTCCCTGTGTCGTGGCTGTCATAGCCCCACACTATGATTCACTGTGTCGTGAATGACTTAACATATTACTAGGACTCCTTATGTCCTCCCAATGCCTTATAACGGCCACACAAGGACAAAATCATCATTAATATTTTCCCTATTCTGCCACACGGGTTACCAATACATTATATAATATTATATTTGTTTCGCAGGTCTCGTGACATCCGATCGTCAGGTGCGCGTGATCCTCCGCGACATAGCTGGCAAGGCGTGCTGGGACGCGTCCGCTCTCTACTACGACCCGTCCTTCGCCAACACCGAGGGGCTGGACCCACTGCCGATGCCCGAAACGTGAGCCCGTCTGCTCTATTTATATCACGATGTGCACGGGCTAGCTGGATTATAAAATAGAAGTTTAAAGTAAAATAGAATCAATATTCATCTTTTATCTTTTATTTCGTATTAATATTTATGCATCTAGGCAAAACATTATACAACATTCATATACGAGTATATATATATATATATGTTTTTTTTTTCATATTTCTATACTTCCTTTCAATTTCAGCGTCGACTGTCCGCGAGATAATACACTGTCCTCGTTGCCACCCCCGCTGCCGCCTGATTTACTTCCGGATTACAAAAATTCGCCACCGGATAAACATCAATTGGATCATGTAAGAGAAATATTTGTAATATTTTATTTTTATTTTAGAGTGAGCTACTAAAAACTATGAGTTATGTGTGTGCATCATAACGTTTAAAAAATTTATATCATTATGCTATCGACCCTGGAAAGCGTAATTGCTGCATCTCATAAAATGAACTTTACAGGAATGCTAAAAAAAAAATTAAAAAGCGTATGTGCGCACAATTCACACCCGTCAGGAGTAAACTTTGTAAAAGTAATTTTAATTGTTATTTAACGTCGTTACGTCTTATTGGGGAATCGCTCGTTAGTGACACTAGGACCGTTATGTATACTAGTACGCATCGACGACACCTATTCTTTGTAATTATTATACTTGTTCTCTTATGCGATTTGTATATCTAGTGAAACACATAATATTTTAACAAAAATCTTATATAGGTATGAGCATACGAACGATCTCAAGCCGATATGTTAAAAAAATTGCCACTTTCGACATATCAATATCTATACATATAATAAAGTTGTAAGTGATTGCTGTCAGTACATAGAAGATACCTAAGAGAAAACCATTTTAAGGGGTCTTTATTAGGGAGTAGAACCCAAAAAAATGACTGAGATTTTTTGTCTGTTTGTCTATGCACACTAATCTCAGAAACGGCTGATCCGATTAACATTTATTGTTTGTTTATTTAAAATCGGTTCATAAACAAAAAAGTCGTGCGACGGGGTCGGGGCCGAGCCGGCTAGTCCTCATATAGCAGGGAGCGTCGATACAATAATATAACAAGGTGGCGTGTGGCGTGCGCAGGTGCTGTCGTACATCGGGCACACGTCGCCGGAGGTGGCGTGCGGGCGGCGGCTGGACGAGGCGGGCGCGTCCCCGCTGGCGCCGGGCGCCGAGGACGAGCTCGTGTGCGCGCTCGTGGCGCACAGGAACGCCGAGCGCGCCTACCTCGCCGCGCGCGACAGGTGCGCCGAATATTATACGTGCATACATACATTCTTTTTCATTTTATACAGTTTCTAAGATGCGACGTTTTACTCTTGATTATTCATGGCGCAGACTATACGTAAATACTCGTAGTTTGTAAATCAGATATCAATCTTATATTAAAATAATTTGTTGATCAAAGAATTGGAATAGTTCAAAGAAGATTGTATTAAAGTAGACAAACTTATTCATTGCATTTAACACATCTTATCCTCGAGTGATTTTAATGTGAATGCATTTGTAATTTTACCGGACAATTGGTTTGATACAGATTTTCATGAATGGTAATTATATATACGGACGGCATAATCGTTTGACGCTTAACAAATCACACATAACAATACAACATTATTAAAAACAGAAACGGTTTTACTTAAACAACAGCAGCGACGAGGAGTCGGACACGGGCGACTGGGGCTCGGTGACGGGCGGGGGCGGGGGCGTGGCCTCGTGCAGAGACGCGGGGCCGTTCGCGCAGAGCCGGCAGCTGCTGACGCAGCTGGGCGTGCTGGCGCCGGCGCGGCGGCCGCACGCGCACCTGCTGCGCCGCTCCGACCGCCTGCTGCGCGAGCTCAGGAACCTCGACGCTCAGAGGTATTATATATTGTATCTGCTGTAAACCAACTTTCGGTCGAAAAGAAGATCACTTGGCAAAGCGCTAATAGTGGGTATTGCGCACGCTTGTGATACTCAAACGTGTTTAAAATAGCTAACGTCGATAAAATATCTCAACAATCTCGCATTTGCAGTGAATTTTGTTTGAGGTGGAAAGAATATCGCGTTTTTCATATGGGGAGATATAGTGGTGGTTAGATATATACAACAACTATGGCATCCACCTTAGTTGTCAGAGACATCTATTATAAAGGACACAGTTATGAAACAGTAACTCTCGATTGCAGGTGTCGCGAGACACACAAAGTGGCAGTTATATACGTTGGCAAGGGACAGGAGACCCGCAACGAGATCCTGTCCAACCGCTGCGGCAGTCCTGCTTACGAAGCATTCCTAGCGGCTTTGGCCTGGGAGGTTTGTTTCTACTTAATTAATTGATAACATTTTTTATTTACTCCTAGCTTGTCATACTAGCAATTTTGTTAAAAGGCTTGTGTTAGGCGTTCACGACCTCTCAATCGTAAGTCCGTCACACTACCCATTGGGCTATTGCCGCTATAATTTTATTATTTACTTGAATTATCTTATTAATTTACTTAACATATAGATGAGGTATAATACAAAAAAATTACGATTTGGTCGAACCAGACAAAATAAACCAAGTCCTAGTATATTCATTTCGAGTTCAAAAAGTTTTTAACGAACTAATAGTAAAGTTACTGAGCTCACTTGTATTTATATGGGAATGTGTATGTATGTGTTTGTCCATGCAGGTGGAGCTGGAGAGTCACGTGGGATTCGCGGGGGGACTGCGCGGCGGTGGCGGGGGCGGGGTGTCGGCGCCCTACTGCGCCACGCCCTCCCTCGAGGCGCTGTTCCACGTGGCCACGCGCATGCCCGCCGACACGCCCGACAACATCCTCAACAAGGTAACCGGTGCCGGACACCACCTCACTGGACAATCGACAACCCCACTGGACCCCACCACCTTACTTCACCAGACACCATCTAACTACTCCACCACCTCACCTTCACCAGACAACCACACCGGATATAACCTTCAGCCAACGATTTACTGTGCTACTTGATATTATACTGCGCGGAATTCTGTGAAATCGCAAGTTTTCTCTAACTAGACCAGAGAAATGTACGTCACTGGTCAAAGAGTGTCTAGTTGATTTACATTAACATTTTCTTTCATTAAAAGAAATTCTTAAGTTTTCTTAAGTACAATATGTATTCTGATAAACCCGCGCAGACCCGCCACCTGGGCAACGACGAGGTGCACGTGGTGTGGAGCGAGCACTGGCGGCCGTACAAGCGGGACACGCTGCCCACGCAGTTCTGCGACGTGCTCATCGTGCTGTACCCGCTGCCCGGCGGCCTGCTGCGCTGCACCGTCTCCAGGAAACCGGACGTGAGTTGTTGATGTATTACTTCCTTCTTGAATTTGGAATAAGAAACTAGTGCTTTGACGTATTTTTTGTCTCTTCGAAGTAAATAAGTCTTACTCAGAATAAGAAACGGAGCATAATTAATGTTGGCTAACTAGGCACTGATAAAATATTGTGTATATAAAAACCAAAGATATTCCGCGTCATATTTTTTTTTCATTGACAACGTAGCTCGCTGGGTTACGACGTTTCACTTTAAACTTTACTATAAAAGTAATATCCTGCTCCAATGACTATTGCCTGAGATTGTTTTGGCAATTAATTCGCTTTTACACACATTATGTTTTGTAATTGTATTAACATATTTTTTTATTCTAAGCTACTAAGGCCTACAGAAAAAGGAACATCTTATACAATAATAACAGTGTGAAATAAAATAGGAGTATTGTGCGTGTGTCAGGTGGGCGTGTTCGGCCCGATCTGGGAGGAGAGCGTGGTGCGCGTGAGCTGCGGCGCGGCGCTGGTGCGCGCGGCGGCGGTGGCGGGCGGGCGGGCCGTGCGCGCCACCATGCCGCTGTACCAGCACGCCTGCAGCGAGCGCGCGCGCGACCTGGACGCGCTCGTGGCGCACCACACGCACCCCGCCACCTTCGAGACCTTCGTCACGCGCCTGCGCGAGCCGCTGCCGCCGTCCTCCGCAGGTCGGTTCCGATTGGAGAAAAATAATGTTATGTTGCGAGGTGCACTGTCGATAACCTATCGCTGTTATGACTTTATGAGGTCAACTATCTGTAGCTAGGCGAAAATAATCGATGCCATCACGCTAAGGATCCCCTAGAAGAAGAGTTTTAGATACGTATCATATATGAAATTTAAAAATGTGGCCAAATCCTTATGTAAGTGTAAGGATGCGAGTACGTTATCTGGATACCGATACTATTTCTATAGTATCGTATCGTTGTTCAGTCGGGAATCGGTACTGTTCTCGGTAGGTATTAACATGTACATGTATCGTATGCAGAGCAAGGCAGCGGGCGGCTCGCGAACGCGCTGCTGGACCACGGCGCGAGCGCGTGGGGCGGCGCGGGCGAGCCGCACACGGTGTCGCCGCGCCCCGCCAAGCGCCTCGGCCCCTTCAAGCGCCCGCTCGCGCACCAGCCCGTGCCCGCGCCCGCCCCCGCGCCGCGCCGCAACCGGTGAGCGGGGACTCCGACCGACCTCGATGTTATCACAAAACTCGATATTTTCCTCCACAGTTTGTCTTTTGAGTCATGTTTTTTTTTTAATATAAGTAACTGATCACCGGAGTCTAGGATTTTAACCTGACTCCCGGGAAAAGTATGGTCGTTACTCTTTCTAGGCTGTCACTATTAGCCATTTTAGCATCAGAACTAAAATACACATGAATCTTCCAGGATAGGCAGGGTTTTTATTTTACTTAATCTTCCGAAGAATATCTCCTATTAATGGCACTGATCGCTTCAGGTAGTCATTATCTATAAGTTAAATTTCACATTACATCAGTCGGACAACACTTATTTATTATTTGTTAACTATAAATATTTTATATACAAGTAGTTGCTTTATAAATAGTATCATTAATGTTGATTATTCGTAAAGCGACTAGCTTCTTTAAATAATTCATCTTGAATGAGCCCTCAACTGGACGATCATAATAAAATGTATGGTAACTGATGGAAAAATAATATTGTTGATGTTTCTTTGTTGAACCTCACAAATTGCATGATATCATTGAAATATTATGCTATATATAACGAGAACTCTCAAACATCAGTATTGCAATTTACTTAAAGTTTGCTTATGTAATAGTGATGTCGGTTGTTATTATAAGCAGAAGTATATGAAAATTGTTACGATGCTACCAATTCACACGGTGTTACCTATCATTCTGTCACGCGTTACCTGTAAACTAGCGGTAACTAGCGGAGATAGTTAAACTAGCTTCACTAGCAGTTGGCGCTGGAAAATGAAATTCATGAAAAATCGAGTACGGCTTGGAACATTGGCCTCGTGTAAAACTCACTGATAACATTATATTTATCAACAACTACAACCACAACCCCAGGTAGAAAAGCTGAAAGCGTGAACGTAGAATGTTTAAGTATAAATAATAGTAGATTTGTAAGAAATTAACTTATTATTATGGTGCATAAGGAATTAATGTTTTGAAGAGATCAGATATGACACTAAACTTTCTTATTCTTTTAATGGCTTAGATATAATAATACATGTATGATTATTTTTAAGTTTTGGCCGAGTCAACCGAATACATAAACAATGTTAAAAATGTATTTAATAATTAACAATATGCGCAAAACTTAAATGCTACTTTGTACAGTAGAGAACACATTTGTAGAAAACAAATAAGTTATTGGTATGTGCAAGGAAGCGAAGGATATATATAGAGCGCTGACATTTGTACGCTCTTAAAATTTTCTTTAATCTCTTTCACTCGACCAAACCTGCACAAATCCACAAATATCTTTGCTGAGAAGTTTTAATTTTTGCGCATACTGTACAAATTATATAGTGATGAGGTTTTCATAAAATTTATGAATGTGGATGGTGTTTGTAACAGATTAGTCATCGTAACTAGATTCGTCCAATGGGAGATTGTCAGCACTGCTGTGGACTTAATTGAAATTTTATGTACTTAATTATTTATTGTGTAAGGAAAATTAACATAGTGACTTGCATTTACAAGTTTTGTAATTTTGCAAAATACAGGCTTATATTCTGTGAGATTATACGATTTAACATTAGTAAAAATCAATTTTTTCTATAAACTGTTGACTATCTTTCCCTAACATGTGATCAAAATGAAAAAATCATCAGATTACCAACTAATTTATGTACATTTAAACCAAAAATGTGTCTCTCCATCAACATTTAATTTGCTCTAACATCATCTCACCTCACCAAAGGCACCTTCTGCCCATGGTACGCTATGCAGTTTACAAAAGGTATGTCAACACAAAATAAAGAATAAATAATAGATAACGTTTTATAATAACCAGAGGCTCTTACTGCCATTTTTTATTCGTTTAATTGTATGTTGTATTCCATGAAAGATAGTCGTTTTGGGAAAGAGAAGTTTACTAATGCACTGATAATTGTCTGTAAATATGTAAACTAGTTGTAGAGCTTTAACTGTCGTAGACGATTTCATATTTATTTATGAATTTAAGGTTGTTCAGTTTAAAATATATTTGTTACTTATGCTTTGAATCTTCTTACGGAAATTATATAAGCAATGTTGTCCCTACAACCTTGCTTACAATAGATTTCAATAATTAGTCTAACATTAATTAATAATAAACTTTAATTGTTTTACAATAATATTCGACAAACACTTGGCACTTTTGCGTCAATTGTATTTCAGGTGACCATTTTTGGGTTACGATTACATAAAAACATAACAAACTAAAGCAAGCAAGCTTACATTACCAGGATCTGTGAACAATAACATGTGGAAGAGTCAAAAATGAGATTGTTTCTATCAGTACTATGAATGTGCTTATACATTCCTAAAGTAAACAATTGGCGATATTAGTTTATTTTTATTTTGAGATTAAAACCAATAAACTATGATAACATTGTTGATGTGTATTACATCTGCTAGCATTTATACATAGTTGTTCTATCAGATTTAATGTAATTTATACATTCCATTATTTATTGTTGTGTATTATTTCGCAGTATCTATAAATTTTAATTTATTATTGATTTATCTATTTCCTCTTTTAATGTTAAACAGTATTTTATAGGTATTAAGACTGACAAGATTATGTATTAAAATCACTTAGTATTAAAAATATTTATGTAATTTGTATTGCTGAAAAGTGGTATTATAATAATTTATTTCTGCAATGCATCTTGATATATCGGATGTATTTTGGAAAACGAGGGCTTAAAAATGTCACATGTTTTAACAGCAATATGTAGGTAATACAGATATTAACATTAACCCACAGACTTAAGAAATTTAACCAAAATTTTATATTTAAATTACAAAAAAAATAAAAGTTATTAAACTTTAATCAGTTTTATTTATAAGATTTCCTTGCCACACAATTTAGAATGACATTTCTTTCAAGATTTAGGTAACTTATACATACCAGCTTGAAATACAAGCTGATGTGTTCTCACTTTGGTGTCCAAGAATTGACGTAGCTCCTGCAAACTGCACTCTGTGCCTGGAGCTTGAGATGCAAACATTTTCAACATTTGATGAATGCGATCTAATGGCAATGAGTCCAAGTTTGTCAACATCCCAACTATGTAAGACCAGAATACTTGAAGCTCGCCTTCACGTTGATCATGAGCAGAGGCCATTGCACTCTCAGATTCATCATCTTCACAAATCATTTCTTGTACTTGATTTGGAGCAACGTTAGCTTTATTTCCATCTGTCTCATCCACAAGAACATAGTAGTCTGTATTCTGCTCCATGACCAAACCAAGTGATTGCCAATAGGTGATTTTTCTGCGTAATACTGTTATTGGTACTTTCATAACTTGATGTAGCTCTTCCAGAGACCATTCAGGCTTATTTTGAAAGTGCATTATTAATGTAGCATTGAATGGTGAGACTGTAAATTCCCGCTTTTTTTCTCCCATTTCTATTTCTATATTAACATTACCCAAATGTGGTTTCCAATTCAATGTTCTGTTACCTTTCAATGCTTCAAATGACTTTGTATAGGCTTCTAAATGCTGCTTTATTTCTTCTGGCAATTCTAGGCTCTCATCTTTAAATGGTGGCCAAAACTGTGCAGAGAGAATCATAGCATTTGATGTGAATTTCTGATTCAATTCCTCCACATTCTTATCCTGATGTATTAAGGCATTAATCCTCTTTGAATCAGATACATCTTTAAGCATTACTTCACAAAAATGTAGTTGAGATTCGCCAAATTTAAGTTTCAAAAGTTCTAAATGTCTGATTTCCTTTTCTGTATTTATCACACTTTGGGACAGCAACCTATCTGCCAATAAAGTTCTGTACTCATTTACAAACAATTCCTTACTGCCATAAACATTGACAAGCATTGATATTATGTCATTAGATTTTCGGTCATTAGAATTAATCTTAGGATCTGCATCTACAGGATCCGGGTGCCATTCGTCCCACACTTCGCCTTTATCTATTTCATCAGGATCAGCCGTAAATTTGGCTAGTTCTTCAGCTAATTCACTTCCTGTCCCCTCTTCTATAAGACTGCTTACTACACTTCGAACTGTATCTTCTCTGTTCCTTAAATAGCTACAGATTGGCTTTGTAACAGTCTCAAGTATCACATCAGAAGGGTCTAAATGCCTCAATGCAATTATAGCTGAAATATAAGCTGTTAGTATATCTGGTGTGTTTACACCAGGGTGCAGTAATCTTGTCTGAAGTGCTGTTTGTAATTTTTTGCATAAAGTTGACCTTAAATCGGTCTTATCCAAACATAATTTTAAATCGTCAATAGCTGGTTTTGAATCTGGATATTCAATAATAATATTGAAAAGTTGATCTATTTGAAGTTTGGTATAAGTATGATACAAGTAATAAGTCACTTTTTGCTTAAACTTCGAAATGGCATTTTGCACGTTTTTATCATCAGGGGGAGGCTTAGATGAGCCTGAACAATATATTCTTGTCAGCCAAGACATTACAGTAGTATCCAGCCAAGTTTCCAAAACACCTATACGAGAAACATAAAATGTGCCATTGCATAATTTCTGGATATGACTCTCAATCCTAACTTGTATAAAATTGGTAAGAACCTGGCCCGCTAACCTCTCCAGAAGTTGTAGTTCCATAAGTTTTCTATTGGTTTCGTAAAACACTTTTACTATATATGTGCAATTGCAGTCAGAATATTCATTTTTGCACCCTGAACACATAACATCTTCAACCATATCTGCATTTTCATATTTAGTATCAAAAACATTAAAAGACAGTTTATAAAAATGTGTGATAATAATATGAAAATCTAAAGGCAACTGAGACAGTAATGTGGCCCGCAGTAATTGTTTAAAACCCAACAGGACATCTCTCTCACCATACATAGTCTTGTCATCGCAACAACTGTTGCTTAGGATTATCACTCTTCTGAGCATTGGCGCAAAGCTGGACACAACATCGTAGAGATCATTGACAGCAGACTTGAACAGCTGAAATCCTTTGATTTCTTCATCGACTTTCGTAAACTTCGCCCAAAATACTGGCGCTATATGCTGACGAAGGTATTTTTCCAGGTGGATTAAGATCAGATCACGTACTCTGACTTGGGCACCTAAACTAAGAATAATTTGCTGGATTTCCTCGTATTCTTCATTTGTACAATCGCTAAATATCCTGTCGTCGAGTATAGGAAACGCATAGTTGATCTTGTTCCAGTACACATTTAGAACTTCCTTATTAGACATGTTTGCTGTATATATTATCTTTCTTTTTGTCTAACTTTATTCCAAAACATTGCTACTAGCAACTTCCTACTAGCAAGATTTATTTTATTTAAATTAAACACCAAATTTGATTAAATTTTTTGTTATTTTTGTCAACTGTCATTGTCAAGTCAATCCGTATCCGTAGACAAACAGAGAAATAATGTTACTTTAACCACAGACTATATACAAGCTGTGCTGCATGGAGTATAGACAAAGGAATATGGGCGTCGCGTTAAATGATGTCCAACAAAATGCTGAATACAAAAGATGTAAAACGGAAAGGAAAAATAATGGTGATAGGTCATATATTTCAAACACCGTAAAAAAAATAATATCTGCGTGTTGTTCTAGAGTTCCAGAAGGATAAATTAAGCCTGCTTGTATATTTAAATGGAGTGGAGAAAAGGAGAAATATTAACCGATAGGATTGCATAAAATCTCCCCTCTGCTAGGAGTAATTTCATTATTGGTTGATATTTCTCTGTTTCTTCACCCAGTCCATTCCACTCCAATGCACAGGCAGCAGGCAGCCTATATAATACTTGAAGTCCATCTATCTTATCTTCTTCTATGAACAACTATGATATCATAATGCAATATGTTTTTACCCTAAGTTTAAGAGAAAATGAAACAATTGTTTCATGTAGTCAATGGTATTTTATTATCATGATGAGTTTGTGTTTCTGGCTTTGCACATTTTTTATTTTATTTTGTTGTAGTATATGCAGTTATTATTCTTGGATCAATCATTAAAGGTTAACTTAAAATAAATTGCCTTTTAAATGTTTTTCAATGGATTAATTCTGGTTGTTGTGTGAGCAGAAGTCCAAATCTTTTCTTGATAATTATCCTATGTTTAGAATACTTGTCTTCAGGTGAGAATCGGGCTGTAACAATAAATAACAAATATAGACTCAAAGCGTTAAATGTCTTTAGTCTATTAAAGTAAAAACTATTAATGTTGCTGAGTAAAGTTTTACTAAGTAGCTAATTGTCCACATACATGGAGAAGACGCCCTTTTCAAAGATGCAACACACTAGTTTGTCTTAGTCTTCAGGTAGCAATACATCCTTTTTGAGGAGGAAAAGGAAGTCAGTAATTTTGTATAAATAGATTGACTTGGCAATCGTTTTACACAATCTAATTTCACACCACCGCCACACCTATTTCTGTTTTTATAACAGCTGTGTTCTTGCTGCTGTGTTCTGGTTTGAAGGGTGTGCTCAGGGAGACTTTTTAACCGAGGCATTCCAACTTAGTCCTCAGGGGTAGCATTGCATTTCTGGTACACCTAAGAAAGAACTTCGATCCAGTCTTGGGTTGATTACAGATGTCCATGCGCGGCAGTGAACACTTACCATCAGGCGGACTGCATGCTTATTTGCTACCTCCCAGAAATATAATAATAAATATTACTTGTAAGATACATTGTCTTTTCATGCAATGGTTTCGAGTCAATTTGTTTTTTTTTATTTAGTCGACCTGATAATACATGCATCTCACAACTTTTTACGGTAGAAGAACTGTTACGAGACTTGGTTTTTTTACAAGTTATGTTTTTGATAGTATGATTCTTATCATAATTTCTGATAAAGTAACAAAAGGACATTTTATTCTTGTGATGTTGATGGAAACACATAATCAATACCGAGCAAAACAATCATCATGTAGTACAGGGTTATGGTGTTGTTGTTAAAGAGATGGTTAGTGACAATGAGTGAATTAGGTTATTTACGAAATAATAAGCCACACATTTCATAAATAACCCAATTTTACTTGCTTTGAAGCTAAATAAATGGCAGATCACCAAGACATCTTTAGATGAAGTTTAAGAAAATGTGAAGTTGAGAAAGTTACAACTAGAACAAACCTGGATGGGCTGACAGCGTAGGTTTCCCATTCGGATCGATAGTCTGAAAGTAATTATACATATAGATTTACTTGATAAATAGCTCACAGTACCTTATTAGAATTTTAATGTATTACAAAGGTATAAACACGTGGTATAACAATTACCGCCAGAGTATACTGCCTGTCCCCATTTTCATCCAAAAAATAACGTAGGTACATATTGGAATATCAAATTAACTTTAGGTATTATCCTAAGCAAACGTAATATATATTCACAAACACGCGAAAATAACGTAACGACTGTAAATATATTATTAACAATTTCTGCCTTTGTATGTCAATATATGAAATTGACAATGTCAAATTTGTCAGTTGAATTGAAAAATTGTTATTTTGTCATTGCGTGCTGTCATCAAGATTACAGACTACTATAAATTAGTAACAGATTACTTATGCCCGTTTTTGTCATCGAGACGAAATGTTGATTGACGAAAGGTTCAATGTTGGATTGTGCCTATATTTCGGTGAAAACGGCCAATACATTAAGGTGGGTCATAAACGTACCACGTTTTCATATAGTACATTTCACGACTACAAGGCAACTAGTATTTGTTGGAAAAAACGTGTGACTGGTACTTCAGAATTACTTGTTTATAACGTGTGAAAGTTCTATTGACCTTTCTTTCAAAATAGAATAAGTTAAAATTCCTATATAAAAAATATAAATTTCCAATCCCTACACTAAATCAAACTAAAAGCGTCCGATACGATCCAGTTTGTTATCGCTTGCTGACCGACCTTAAAATGTGGTCGATCGGAGAATTTGTGGCCCGGCTGTTGATTCGCGAGATATTTGCGAGGGCTGATAACAGGTCACATTCTCATTTCAGGGATACACAACTGCTTGCGCAACCACTTGAGGATCGTCCGATTCTGAAAGGTCTGGCTGCCCCTGAACACCTGGGAATCGATCCCTAGACCTTAACTTGGGTGTGCCCCTTTGAGAATCACCCTTTCTTCTTCGTCTTTGCGGAGCCAAGCCGGCTCACAATGCCGCGGGCCGTAGAATGTTCCTTCATTCATTGTTAACAGAAATATTTGGTTCATTTGTTTAAAAGTATAAGAAGTCACTATGGTTAAGATGTTTGAATTGGTTGACATTGACAATTAATATGACACGCGAATGACAATATTATTATTAATATTAGTGTTTATGTGTTTACTGTTGATTATTGTTTATTTACATTAACTGTCTTTGCTACGGGATTGTATGTATCGAATATTGCGTACTATTTTTAATGAACGTAATATGGCAAAGGTCCTTGATCACACAAAATTTAAAAGATATCCTCTCGAAAAACTTATGAACATGAGATATCCGAAAAACCTCTCGTGGGTATTAACTTCTATATATGCAACTATAGTACTGGTTAACGGACGGCGCATAATATGATTAAGTTCGTTATTTTTGCTTGAAGTCTGAAGGTACTGACTGCTACCGGACACAATGGAATTCAGTTGGCAGCAGACCGACTCTTAGCGCACACTAATGATCCCCACATCAACAAATGGTTACCGAGGGGCACCTTGTACGCACACCGTATTGGCTCACTGCTGATGCGCCTCAGTAGATTTTGGCAGAAATCTCAACACATGTGTGGCTTGAATGGCGTTCACAAATTTCCACATCTTATTAGACTTGTAGCATTTTTCAAAGTAAGTGGAATTAAAAATATGAGTGAGAATAGTAAAGTAAGGAAAGAAGTAGGTGTAGTAGGTATTATTTTTCTATATTTTTAGTGGTTCAACACCCTGACAGCCTGTAGCACTGTGTATCAACATTTTATAATGAGATCCTTGTTTGTACTATACAAATTAATTGTTATATCAATTTTGGAATGCACCACAAGCAAATTTATTGTTGGATAAGCTCTTGTCAACCCCTATGTATTTAAAACCTTTTATATCTACAAACTTCACAGGCCTGCATCTGATCCTTTGTATGCATTGCTTGTACCATTTTATAATAATCCATTTTGCCTATTTAATGGAAGGAACCACTAAAAAGGAAGATGTAACAAACTCTCTCATCAAATGATTAAAAATTTTTTGAAGGTGTCTTTATTTTTTTGTTAAAAGTTTTTTATTAAGGTGAGAGTTTTCAACATTTACCCAAATATCCACAACTTTCACACTGATTATTAAAAACCAAACTTGAGTGCTTCTCAACTTCTTATGATTGCATAAAAAGTTGCATTGCAATTACTCTTTGTTATCTGTATTATTAAGGTTCTTTTTATGAAAATACATTTATTTTTTCTTATCATTTGTTGTTTTAGATGATTATCAATAACATGTGATAATTATGATTATTATATAATTTGTACATATAAATGAATGGTATTCCATTTTGACTATTTTTAATGTTATGTGTGATGAATAATCGAAATGAATATCATTTATATCTTTATATTAAAGGGTATATCAAATATTTTAATGATTCTATCATCTTACATTAGCAATTCAATTTTGAAAAGTTTGTATAGGTATAAGTCCCTAAAAGTGTTATTGGTGGGACAACTTGATATGAATGAAGAATCTGGCTGTATGGAATTGATTGATGAATAATTTTACATTTTTTATCTTGCTTGTTAAAGAGTTAATAGGATTTTACTCAGAATAAGATTAGGTTTAGGGCTTTGCTGGTATTATTATTATTTTTCATTCTTGGAATTTTCTATTTGTTTGTTGTCTAATTGTATAT
>DWNJ01000074.1:0-20264 GCA_018250275.1 Udranomia eurus | reverse complement strand
GCAGTTATTGAAGGGATCGCCTGTATAACCATCTAGGCATGTACAGATTGAAACGTGACTCTGCACTCTACATTCAGCATTTCTACCACAAGAACCGGGGCACGGATCTATACACTTTTCATTGATACACGCTTTATCGCTGGGGCAATCAGTATTAATAGAACATTCAGGACGACAATTTGGTGGACTTCCGTGATACTGAGGCATACAGGAGCAAGAGGGTGATCCTCTTATATCTCGACATTGCGAGAAAGGTCCACATGGAGACGGGAGGCATGGATTTACTGGAGACGCGACAACATCAGCGACTGAAATTTAAAAAGAGGATAAAAAATATATACTACAATAATAAATTACATCACGATGATAAGAAAATGAATCCTTAAGTACCTGGAACTCTATAACAACGGCTGAAAGGATCCCCAGTGTATTGCACTAGACACGTACAAATTGGACTGTGGTTAATAACTTTACAATCTGTGTTTAATCCACAAACTCCTTCACATGGATTTTTACACTTGCGGTTAATACATGCTTGTTGTTGACTACACTCCGAGCTGACAACGCACTCCGGTCGACATGATGGAGGTGTACCCAAATAACCGGGTTCACAAGTACACACAGCCTGATCGTTTGATACTTT
This sequence comes from Udranomia eurus, assembly GCA_018250275.1. Lineage (NCBI taxonomy): Eukaryota > Metazoa > Arthropoda > Insecta > Lepidoptera > Hesperiidae > Udranomia > Udranomia eurus. The sequence continues at coordinate 19,621 of DWNJ01000074.1, read as the reverse complement.
GCATATGCTATTAGATCCACATGGAGATGGCAAACAAGGATCTCTGTATACTGGTGGGGTTTCTACAAACAAACAATAAAGTAAGTGTCAATATTGCACGAAGGTACATTATTTTTAATTGGCTAAGAATATCATAATATTTTACAAACCTGATACTTTCTCGAGGCATCCTTGGTAAGGACTTCCGGTCAAACCTGGCAGACATTCGCACTGAGGTGTGTGATTTATTACATTACATACAGCATTCCGACCGCAGATATTATTACAAGGATTTTTACACTTGTTTTGAATACAAGCCAAGTTGGTTGGGCAGTCAGAGTTTACAACGCATTCGGGGCGGCATCCTTCGTACGGATTTCCAACATAATCTGGCAAGCACACACAAGAGCCAGCTCCTCTCAGCTCTTTACACAGTGCATTAGGTCCACAAGGCGATGGAGAACAGGGAGTGAGTGCTACATCTAATATTTTACATGCAATGAATGCATCCCCAGTAAATCCTGGTTGGCAGTAACATTGGGGTGCGTGGCTTACAACTCTGCATTCGGCTCCTGTACCGCAAGATCCAGGACAAGGATCTTTACACTTTTGGTTAATACATGCCAGATCATTGGGGCACTCTGTATTAACGGTACATTCAGGTCGACAATTTGGCGGACTTCCAGTAAAGGTATCGAGACACGCACAAGATGGAGAACCATTAACTTCCTTGCATATAGAGTTTGGACCACATGGCGAAGGTTCACAGGGATTGACGTATTTCTCCGGCACTAAAACTGAAATAGTTATTTTGTGACATTTAGTTAATTTTTAAATCAAATACCTATATTAAAAAACACAAAAATGAACCACGAGACATACCTTGAGTTATACATCTGGTAAATGGATCTCCAGTAAGACCAGGTGGACATGAGCAAATTGGATTATGATTTATAACTTGACATTGAGCTCCTGCACCGCAGTTGCCTTTACACGGGTCGATACATCGTTGACCAGAACAAGCTTTGGTGAGTGGACATTCAGCGCTAGAAGTGCATTCAGGCCTGCAAGTAGGCGGTGCGTCCATGTAACCAGGCAAACATGTACAGATAGCTTGTCCATTCGCATCTCTACAACGACTGTTAGGACCACATGGTGATGGATTGCATGGGTCTATAAATTGATTTATCACTGGTCGACACTCCAAGAATGCATTTCCTGCGAAACCTTGCGGGCATGTACACATGGGTATGTGGTTGAATATGTTGCAAAGGGCTTGTTTGCCGCATGTATTAACGCAAGGATCCACACATTTACTTCTTACGCAAGCCTTATCGTGCGGACAATCGGTGTTCACTAAACATTCTGGGCGACAACCGAAGTAAGGATCACCGCGGTATTCTGGCAAGCAGGTGCATACTCCATCGTTACAATTTGCGTTTGGACCGCATGGAGATGGATTGCAAGGATCCAGTTCAGTAAAAACTTCTGTAAATGGAATGGGTACATAATTAAATGACAAGATATATAACTAAAACACCGTGAGCATTAGTTTAATAATGGAGATTGTGTTTACCGTCTTCTTGCGGTGCTGGTGTACATTGTACGAATGGATCGCCAATGTAACGCTCGATGCAACTACACTGTGCGACATGATTAAACACAGTACATTGTGCATTCAAGCCACATGCACCAGGGCACGGATCGCGGCATTTTTCATTGATGCAAGCTTGGTTACTGGAACATTCAGAGTTTATCGTGCACTCAGGTCTGCAGTTTGGTGGGCTGCCTATATATGCTGATTGACAAGCACAGGATGGACTTCCTCCAACATTGCGGCATTCTGCATAGAGGCCACATGGTGACGGCAAACATGGATCTGCAGCCGGTGTGCTAACTGGTGGTTGTGAAACTGAAATAAAATTAGCGTTAGATATATTTTAGAATATTTATATGATTTAAATATTAGTTATTCGTAAAACAAAACCTTACCTTTTATAGGATAACATCTTGTAAACGGATTTCCTGTTAAGCCTTGCTTGCAAACACAGATAGGGCTATGGTTAATTACGTTACAGTTGGCATTGTCACCGCAGCTACCAACACAGGGATCTGAGCACTTTTGTGAAATACAAGCCAAGTGTGGTGGGCATTCAGAGCTTACTACGCATTCTGGGCGGCAATTAGGCGGCGCGCCTTCAAAATCAGGCAAACAACTGCATACTGCTTGGCCATTTATTTCTCTGCATTGGCTGTTTGCTCCGCATGGAGACGGATTGCACGGGTTTGTTTCTAAAACTTGCGCTGAAATACCGAAAAAATGGAATATTTATATTTATACATTTACCTATTTCAAAATCCCATAATTAATCCACTTGTTACTTAATACTTACGTTCTTGCATGATATTACAATGGCTGAATGGATTTCCAGTGTACCCTGATAGACAAATACAATTGGGCATGTGATTGTTAACTTGACATAGAGCATTAGAACCGCAAGTGCCTGGACAAGGATCGACACATTTCATTCTGGAACACGCTTTGTTAAGTGGACAATCAGAATTCACGACGCATTCTGGTCTGCATCCTTCATATGGATTTCCTAAATAGCCTTCCTGGCATTGACACGCGCCCACGCCATTTTGTTCTCTGCATATAGCGTTAGAACCACAGGGACTCGGGCTACATGGATTCAATATCTCGCTCGGCTCCATTGTTATTACGAGGGTACATTGCGAGAATGGGTCGCCAGTGTATCCGACCTGACATATACACATAGGGGAATGGCTGACTACTCTACATTCGGTATTACTGCCACACGTCCCAATGCACGGGTCCGCACATTTCTGATTCAAGCATGCAAAGTTATAGTCGCATTCACTATTGCTTATGCATTCCGGCCTGCAATTGGGCGGTGTTCCCTTGTAACCAGTCACACAAGCACACACTGGACTTTCTCCACTTATTCTGCATATGGAATGAGGTCCACACGGAGAGGGGTCACAAGGATCTATTTGAGGTGGTGTCTCGACTGAAAGTAATTAAACTTATTAGAATTTAAATAAAATAAATGTTTTTGTTTCGCCTAGATATTTAACAAACTCCTTTAAAAAATCTTTTTAGCATATCGAATTAGACCTTGCGTAAATTGAATTAAAAGAAAAGGTGATCTGTATTTATTTGTAGGGATATTTAAATTTAAAACTTACCAATAATTGAGCATCTAACGAATGGGTCCCCAGTAAATGACGGCGGACACGTACAAATCGGATTGTGATTGATGACGTCACATACGGCTGCCGCTCCACAAGCGCCGATACAAGGATTTACACACTTTTGGTTGTTACAAGCCTCCTTCAAGGAGCATTCGAGACTAACGACGCATTCTGGCCTACATGTCGGCGGACTGCCTCGGTATCCCGGTATGCATGAACAGACAGCTTGTCCGTTTGATTGCTGACAACGGCTATTCGGTCCACATGGCGATGGATTGCATGGGTTCACATTGGCAACTAAAAATAAACAATATATAAAGTAGCAAACATTACTTAAATAATATAATAACTATGCGTTATAATATAAACATCTTAGATATTTCTGACCGAAATAAACTGACTGATTGAAATAAACTTCAGGAAAAGTAGTTTACATATGGATAGTGACCAGTGAGTAAAAAACCAGCGAAAGGAACATACCTGCAAATGGTCGACATTCAATAAACGCATTGCCACTCATACCCTTAGGACAACTACACATTGGAACATGGTTATTAACGTCACAAATAGCATTCAACCCACAGGTGCCAATGCAAGTGTTTACGCATTTATTTCGCTGGCAACCCTTGTCTTGAGGACAATCAGAATTATATACACATTCGGGCCGACAGCCGAAGTATGGATCTCCGTGATATCCTACGATGCATGTACATACTCCATTATTACATTCTGTATTTGATCCACAAGGACTCGGGTCGCAGGGGTTATAGGCTGTAGGAGGTGTTTCCTCTGAAAAATTAAGTCACAATCAGAAATGGACCATAAATAAACTTTTAAATACAATAGGTGTAAATGAGGTTGTAAAGAAAACCTTACCTCTGATCGGTATTGGTGAGCATTCCCTGAACGGGTCCCCAGTAAAACTATCTGCACATATGCACACAGGCACATGGTTGTTGACAAAACACTTGGCGTACAATCCACATGAACCTTCGCAAGGGTTTCTGCACTTTTCAGCGATGCAAGCTTCATTACTGGGACAATCTGAATGTACGACGCATTCGGGCTTACAGAATGGCGGTGAGCCCGTGTATGTCGGTAAACAGGAACACGAAGCCAGTCCATTAATGTTCCTACACTCCGCGTAAAGACCGCATGGTGATGGTAAGCACGGATCCGATGGTGCAGCCTCAATAGGTGCTATTTCTACGGAAATAAAACGGCGTTCTTTAAACCTTTAAGCAGGAGGATCTGAGTGAAATACGATTTACAAACATTAGATATACTTACGAAGAGTCACAGAACACAGCGTGAAGGGGTCTCCAGAATAACCTTGTCGACAAGAGCACACCGGGCTATGGTTTATTACCTTACAGTCGGTATTGCGACCGCAGGGCCTAGGGCAGGGATTAATGCATCTATTGTTAACGCAAGCTCTAGTGGCCTTGCAGTCAGAGTTCACAAGACACTCTGGTTTGCAGTTCGGTGGAGATCCGATATAATTGGTCAAACATGAGCAGACTGGTTGTCCATTTACTTCTCTACACATTGCGTTAGCGCCACATGGTGATGGATTGCAAACATTTACAACAGATTTATCAGCCTCTGAAAATAGTAGATTTAATGCTTATAACAATCCTGGGCGTATACTGCTAAACATACATATTTTAATATTTGTTTTAAATTTACCTCGTATAATTGAACACATTGACAACGGGTTGCCAGTATAACCAGCTTTACAATTACATGTAGGCTTATGATTTGTAACAAAACAGTCGGCGTTATACCCGCAGACTCCGGGACAAGGGTCTATACATTTATTTCTATTGCATGCAGACATTAAGGGGCAGTCCGAGTCGGCTAAGCATTCCGGCCTACATCCTTGGTATGGATCACCGAAATAATCAGGCAGGCAGGTACAAGAGCCGGCATTTCCTTGGACTCGGCATTCGGCATTCGAACCGCAAGGCGACGGTTCGCACGGATTAATGTATTCAATCTTTGGCGGAACTGAAAATAGTTTATTAAACATTTTACATAAAAAAATATTCACTTACCTAAACACCGCAATTACCTTAGAAGCATCTCCTTGGTCCGAAGCGTTAGTCGAAGCTTACTGGGCTCGGCGACGTTTAGTGTTCTCTGGACTCTAATCCAGCCGCGGCGCTGCCGTATAACAGCACCATCCAAAAGCGGCCGTCATAAGACACGACCTAAGCTTACTGTAAGTGCTTTGTTATCTCCGCGTGCTCCAATCATAAGCAGAGGCATTAATTTCACATAAAGTAAAAATAAGTTATTGAAAATGTTACATCCCTTCTGGAAGCAAAATCTATACAATTATAAATTATTTCGTTGTCACCATCCTAACTTGTTTGCCTTCGTTTACGTTTAAGCATTAAACAGGTATTACACCAGTATAATTTCCAACAAACTGGGCAGCGGGCATGGTCGCTACGCAGCTCTTAAAGAAAAGATACCAGTGCAATCCTGAAATTTTGACATTAGTATACCTTCTGAGCCGTGGTCTTATTTCGTATTTAAAAAGCACACATTTTAAGCATGAATTATCACGCTTCGCGAAGCAGGGGTTAAATGCGCTTTTTTTCCTTGAATATCATAAAAGATATCAATTCTTTTATTGTTATATTACTTTTTATTGAACTTCTTTTACCTTTTATTCAATTAATCTATGTTTATTCAACATATTCATGGATTCTTCTATTCAGAAGAAATCTACACCGGGTATTATGAGGGTGTAAAACACTAAATGATATAATTACAGTGCTGGTTATAATGAATCTTACCTTTAGGTATCGAACAACCCTGGAAGGGATCGCCTTCTAAACCGGGCTCACATGCGCACGTCGCTCGATGGTCAACCACCGAACAAACGGCGCGCGGACCGCACGCCTGCCCACAAGGATCTTTGCATCGTTGGGCAACGCACGCGAGAGCTGCTGGGCATTCCGCACTAATCGTACACTCCGGTCGGCAGTTAGGAGGGGATCCAATAAAACCAGGCTGACAGCTACATGCGGGTATGTCTCCCGAATTTACACAAAGTGAATTCGGCCCACAAGGTGACGGCTGACATGGGTCAACCGGTTCTGGTGGAACAGCTGAAACGAATAGTTTATGTGAGTAAGCCCTAGATAATGACGAAAATTAGTATATTTATGCATGATTATTTTAACAATACCTGGTAGTGAGTAGCAGAACGTGAAGGGATCCCCAGTAAATCCGTCATTACATGTGCATATAGGTGAATGAGCTATAACTTGACAGCGCGCTCCTCGCCCACACGCGCCTTCACAAGGGTCTCTACAGCGGCGGTCTATGCAGGCCAATTGCAATTTGCACTCTGAACTAACAAGACATTCTGGACGGCACGAGGGCGGTGACCCTATGTGTCCCGGGCGACATGAGCAAGCGGCTGCACCGTTGGCGCTCACCGTGCACTCACTGTACGGACCGCATGGAGATGGCGAACATGGTGAACGGGGCGTTTCTAAAAGCAACGGTGATAAGACATTAGGTAATTGTTGCCGAACTGATAAGATGTACCCAAATTTTATAACAAATAACATGTGCAGAAATTTACCATTTGGTAAACAGGTACCACGAAATCTGCTAAATATAAATTAGCAGATTTCGTGCAATTTTGCGGAACTCATTGAGTAATATAGTGTTAGAACAGAATTAATATTAATTCAAACGTTTTGAGCTTAAATAAAATGATCTGAGTAAATAAATATATCATGAGTTTACCTGACTTCATAATTTCTGTGCAGAATGAGAATGGATCACCCGATGTATTTGGCGGGCAAGTGCAGGATGGTATATGGTTATTCACCGAACATGTCGCACTTGTACCACAAGCACCTGGACACGGGTCTACACACTTGCCTCCCTGGCAGGAACGCGTTGGTGCACATTCCCCATTAGTACTACATTCTAATCTACATCCTGAGTAGGGGTCGCCAAAGTAGCCGGGTGAGCATGTACATAACCCAGCGTCGCATATTGTGTTACTGCCGCAAGGCGACGGAGTACAAGGATCGGCTGAGGGTGTTGGAGTAACTGTAAATAATTAGATATTATAATGTTTGTAAATTAACTGAATTATTCATAAAATATTTTATAATAATCATTATTTAGGACACAAAGAATTGTAAATAACAATTAACACAAATGAACAAAGACACGGAACTTACCAATTATTTCAGAACATTGAATAAATGGATCACCAGAATAACCCGTAGGACAGCTACATATTGGTATATGATCTTGAACGCGACATTCCGCTCTAAATCCGCAAGATCCTTCACAGGGGTTTGTACATTTTTCTGCAATGCAAGCTTGATATGATGGGCAATCCGTATTTACCAGGCATTCTGGGTGGCAGTTTGGTGGCGAGCCCATATAACCGACCATACACGAACATGATGGCGAGTTGTTTATTGGTCGACATTCGCTGTATGGACCACACGGGTTTGGTTGACAAGGCTGATATGGTTTAGTTTGTTCTTCAATCGTGTATTGAATTTCTCCACAGCGGCTGAATGGGTCTCCGGTCGTTCCAGCAGGGCAACTACATAGTGGGCTATGATTGATTACTTGACAATGCGCACCAATACCACATGTACCTCGACAAGGATCTGCGCATTTCAATTTGTGACAAGCACGATCTGCTGAGCATTCACTGCTGACGGTACACTCGGGTCGGCAATCTGGTGGAGCTCCTTTATAGTCTGGGAGACATTCACATGACGCTAGTTCCCCATTTTCTCTACATACGCTATTAGGTCCACACGGAGAAGGTTGGCAGGGCCTTACTTCCTGTACTGGTTCATTCTTATGACATTGAACAAATGGATTTCCTGAATATCCCTTCAGACATGCGCAAGAAGGAACATGGTTGATAACAGTACATTCAGCGTTCGAACCGCATATTCCTGGACAAGGATCAGCACATTTGTTCCTAATACATGACTTATCTGCGGAACAATCGGAACTTAGGACACATTCAGGTCTACATCCTTCATAAGGATTTCCTTGATAACCTTCCATGCATGAGCAGGCTCCTGCACCATTTCGTTGGGTACAAATTGCATTTGCTCCACATGGCGACGGATCACATGGTTTCACTACATTTTCTGAAATTTTAATAAAGATTATTATTTCAACTTTTTTGTATCGTAATTATTATATAATATTAATCTTTTTAGATTACTTACTATATATTATTCTTTAAAAATGCTAGGTTATCAGTATATCAGTATATATATATATGGTAGTGAAAAACTAAGAATGTCTGTAATAAATATTTATGAGTTTGATAACTTTACACATAACAATTACCTTCTTGTGGAACACACTGCATGAATGGATTCCCGGTGTATTTTTCTTTGCAAATGCAAGATACAGTGTGACTGACAATAATACAGTCTGCATTTACACCGCACGAGCCAGGGCAAGGGTCCACACATTTATTCCTAATGCAAGCTTGGTTTGATGGACAATCTGGATTGATGACGCACTCCGGCCGACAATTTGGTGGTTGTCCTACATAATCATCTACACATCTACAATTTGCTTTTCCGTTTCTTTCTATGCACAGCGAATTTGGTCCACACGGTGATGGACTGCATGCATCGATTGATTCTTGAGGCGGAGTTGCCACTATATCGTAACAGCTCTTAAATGGATCTCCTGTTTGTCCTAGATTGCAACTACAAATGGGACTATGGTTAATTACTTCACACCGAGCGGAGACTCCGCAAGCATTGATGCAAGGATTGATGCATTTTTGATTAACACATGCTTTGGTAGATGGACATTCTGAACTAACAATACATTCGGGACGGCAGGCTGGCGGAGAACCTTGGAAACCTTCAATGCAAGCGCATACGGCCGTATTATCAGTGTTCCGACAAATACTATTTGGACCACAAGGCGATGGGTGGCATGGATCTCTGGGTAATACTTTGTCCTTTTCTACAGGTTGGCAGTGAGTAAATGGATTACCCGTATAATCAGTCATACAAGAACAGCTAGGTATGTGATTTATTACGTCACATTTTGCATTTTGCCCACACACTCCTGGGCATGGATCTCGACATTTATTTCTAAAGCAGGCTTTGTCTCTTGGACATTCTTGACTTCCAGTACATTCTGGTCTACATGATTCGTATGGATTGCCAGTATAATCTCGTAAACAAGTACAGAATCCATTATCACATTGGGCATTTGGTCCGCATGGAGATGAACTGCAGGGATCTAATGGAATTTGTGTTGTCGGTGCTGAAATAGTATAACATTTATGTTATTAAAACAAATAAAGTTGAAAATAGTTTCGTTAATTTAAAGACTAAAATGATCTGTACATACTTTCACTTATTGGTAGACATCTTGCAAATGGATCACCAGTGAAACCTTCATTGCAAACGCAAACTGCTACATGATTTAAAACATGACAGTTAGCTTCCACTCCGCATGAGCCTGGGCATGGATCTTCACATTTTTGCCGAACACAAGCTAATGATGCAGGACATTCCGAGTTAATAGTACATTCAGGTCGGCACGATGGTGGAGACCCAACATAGCCAGGTAGACATGAACAAGCTGGTCCACTCGCTAGCAGTTGGCATCGTGAGTGTGGTCCGCAAGGAGATGGAGTACAAGAAGGTGGCCGCTCGGTCGTAGATGGAATATCTGTTTGAAATAATTGTAAATTATATAAACTTTAGGGAACATATCAATATTAAATGTGTGAGGTGAAAAGTAAAAATACTCACTGTAACACTGTGTAAACGGATCCCCAGTCATACCAGCTGGACATGTACAAATAGGATTATGATTCTTCACCAAGCAATGAGCTCTTAAACCACAAGTGTTAGGACACGGGTCATCGCATTTCTGGTTTATGCATGCTTTAGAAGCATCACATTCACTATTCACAACACATTGCGGCCTACATGATGGTGGTGATCCAATGTAATTTGGAAGGCAAGAGCACACCGCTTGCATGTTCACTTGTCTGCATTGACTGTTGGGTCCGCAAGGGGTCGGTTCACATGGATTTTGAGCTGGGGTAGCTGTGAATACAAAAAATAATGTCACAATCGACAGACATATACATATTTTATTCAGTGTTGTGTTCTGGTTTGAGGGAAGGGTTAACTCAATCATAACTTGTCACATTTTTTTCTTGCATTTACCTCACATTTATCTTCATCTCTTAAATAGAAACACACAGATACTATAATCGTATTTGTATTATTATTATTATACTTACGTTGCATGAGTACTTGTTTGCATTGGAAGAAAGGATCTCCTGTATAACCGTCTGGACAAGTGCAAACGGGCACATGTTTCTCGACAGTGCATTGTGCTAATTGTCCGCACGTTCTAGGACATGGATCGATACATTTAAATCTCGTACAGGCCAAATTCAATGGACAGTCGTCATTAGTTTCACATTCTCTGCGACATCCTTGTTGGTTGTACGGATCACCCTCATAGCCTTCGGAGCAGAAGCAGGCACCAGCACCATTATGTTCTCGACATTCAGCGTTTGGCCCACAAGGCGATGGAGAACATGGACTCGATGAGGGTGTTATTTCAGTAGCTGAAAGAACAGTTAGAATAAGGTTAGGAACATTTAAAAATGAATTATCCTTAATGATCATTTTGATAGTCATAACATGTACATGTTCTGAAACATATTATGTATGAAATGTAAGTATATGTTCACTTACATGATATAACTATTTGCACACAATTCCTGGAAGCATCTCCTGTAAAGCCTTGTTGACAGCTACATATTGCTTTGTGATTTATAGTCAGACAAATAGCATTCAAACCGCAAGCTCCTTGACAAGGGTCTTTACAACGTTCGTTGACACAAGCTGTGTTGCTGGGACATTCAGCGTCAATGGTACACTCAGGTCTGCAGTTCGGTACCCTTCCTATATAGTTGGGTAGACACGAACAAGCAGCTTGATCTCCGATTACCCGGCATTCGGAATTTGGTCCACACGGAGAAGGCAGGCAAGGGTTTGTTGGCACTAATCCTAAGTAAACAATTAGAAATAAATGTTAACATTTATTCCATTAAAAATATTATAAAATTAAGTTGAATAAATTACGGGAAATAGTTAAAAACTCAATATCCAACTCACTTTCCTCAGGGCTACACTTAGTGAATGGGTCGCCCGTGTATCCTGGTGTACAACTACATATCGGGTTATGTGTTACAACTTGACAGCGAGCATTGACACCACATGTGTTTGGACAAGGGTCAGTGCATTTTTTATTAACGCAAGCCTTATCTTGCGGGCATTCTGAACTGACGATACATTCCGGACGACAGGACGGTGGAGTGCCAATATAACCCAATTCGCAAGTGCATACGCTATGACCGTTGATAACGCGACACAAACTGTTAGGACCACAGGGTGAAGGTTGACATGGATTTAACTGTGGTTCGATGTCAGGCATACCTAAAAAGGTTATGAATAAGAACAGATTAGCACTATACCTTAAAATTGAATTTATGTTTACGCTTATACAGAAACTCAATGACAATGAGTTGGAGCATTATTGGTAAGTAAGGAAGATCCGTATGAAGTATGACCGAATCTAAAACTTACGTTCAATTTCACATCTGGTGAGTGGGTTTCCTGAATATCCCGTCAAACAAGTACACGTTGGTGAATGGTTGACAGTTCTACATTCGGCATTTATACCACATGCGCCTGGGCACGGGTCTTTGCATCTGTTGTTAGAACATGCCTTATTTCGATCGCAGTCCGAGTTTGATACGCATTCTGGTCGGCAGCCTGTATATGGATCACCGAAATATTCCGGTAGGCAGGTGCATGAACCTACGCCATTTCTTTCTTTGCATAAAGCGTTTGCACCACATGGCGACGGGTTGCAAGGATTTGGCGGTGGGCCTGTAGTAACTGTAAACGATTTAATTGTATTAGATACTTAAAACTTTCACATTAGAAACGTGAATTTTCATAAAACTTACTTTCAACAACTGAACATCCGCTGAATGGATCACCCGTATACCCAGGTATACAATTACACAATGCTACATGATTTGCAACCGAACATTCTGCATTAAACCCACAAGAGCCTGGACAAGGATCTACACATTTTTCATTTTGGCATGCAAGATTACCCGGACATTCTGCATTGATAGAACATTCAGGTCTACAGTTTGGTGCGACACCGATATAGTTTGGTAAGCAAGAGCATGCAGGCGCTTCTCCAACTACTTTGCACTGAGAATATGGACCGCACGGTGAAGGTATGCATGGATTTCCTTTAGGTCCCGTAAAGATAGGTTCTAAGAAAGAAAGTACAACATTAAGACAGAAAATAGAAATGAGAAAGTAGGATAAAAATATGAGAAAAATATAAAATCAGGAAAGATACAGAATAATAGAACGTGAAATATTTAGGGAATTAAAACAATCAAACTTTAATTTATTTTTCATTTTTATTTTAATGTGTATTGCTAAGTTCTTACTCGGCTCCAATTGGCAAGTAACGAATGGATCGCCAGTATATCCTGCTTTACATGTGCATATAGGATTGTGATTTATGACATGACATCTTGCATTGACGCCGCAGGTTCCTGGGCATGGATCCCTGCACTTCTCTTTTATGCAAGCTTGATGTTGAGGGCAATCCGTACTAATTACACATTCGGGTCTACAAGAAGGTGGGGATCCTATATATCCCTCCTGGCAAGAACATACGCCATGACCATCGACTACTTTACAGTGACTATATGGTCCGCATGGTGACGGAACACATGGATTGCCATCATATAAGGGTGCTGAAATAAATTAAATAAAATACAGCGTATATTCTTAAATTATAAAATATTATGTAATATTCTATATATGTATTTTGCGAATATACTAACGACTTTTTTGGGGATGACAAGATATCATAGGATTTCCTTCGTAGCCATCGACACATAAGCATACAGGAGTATGATGGGCCACATTACAATACGTATTAATTCCACATGCCCCTTGACAAGGATCCACACATTTATTATTGGAACAAGCCTTGTCTATTGGGCAATCATTATTTGTAACGCATTCTGGCCTGCAGCCTAAATATGGGTCTCCAAAATATTCCGGCGAGCATGTACAAGCTCCTGCCGAATTTTTAACTTTGCACTCCGCGTTTGGACCGCATGGCGATGGATTACATGGATTTGTTTCTTCTTCGCTAGGTATAGTTACTAAAAACATTTTAAACATTATAATTATTGCATTCAAAAATAATCTGTTGTTTGGTTGTTTACCATTTTTGTGGATGAGATATATTATTATGAAATTATCGTACCTATGAAATAACAACCACTAAATGGATCTCCCGTATAACTTTCACGGCAGTGACAAATGGCTTTGTGAGATATAACCATACAATCCGTATTCGATCCGCAAGAACCCTCGCATGGATTGGCACATTTTTCACGAATACAGGCAAGATTACTAGGACATTCTTCGTCATATATACATTCTGGTCGACAATTAGGCGCTCTTCCAATATACCCAGCTTTGCATGAACATGCTGGAGTTTCTCCTACCACACGACATTGTGAGTTAGGTCCGCATGGCGACGGAATACATGGATTACCAGATGGTTTTGGCTGTGGACCTACAATACCATAATACAAATTATTAAAGTTTAAATACGTATTTGTGGATAACAAATAACATAAAAACTTATTTTACTCACGGTCTTCATACGCGCAATGCACAAATGGATCCCCTACGTAATTTTGTGGGCAGCTGCAGAGAGCATTATGGTTTACTACCGTGCACTTTGCGTTAGTGCCACATGATCCAACACAAGGATCGATGCATTTCTGATTTATACATGCCTTATTTGGCATACAGTCACTACTGACCATGCATTCTGGTCGACAGAAAGGAGGTGACCCTAAATATTGTTCTTGACACGAACATATTGCATGACCGTGACTAACACGACACAAACTATATGGACCACAGGGAGATGGTAAACAGGGATCAACCGGTTCAATGGCACCTAAAATTAAATAGTATTATTATAATAGGACTTCATTAAAGAAACTAATAATAACCACTTAACCCTTGAAGTATAACACTTACTTATATAACATGAAGTAAATGGATTTCCTTCATATCCTGCTAAACATGAGCACGACGGAGCGTGATTGTTAACACGGCATTCAGCATTCATTCCACAAACACCGGGGCAAGGGTCCTTACATTTATTATTTATACACGCCCTATCTTTGGGACAATCTGAATTTAAAACGCATTCAGGTCTACATTCCACGTAGGGATCACCGTAATAATCTGGTAGGCACGAACAGGACCCTGCTCCGTGTCTTTCTTTGCATACAGCGTTTGCTCCACAAGGTGAACGCGAACAGGGACTTTCCAGTTCGGCTTCGATGGCTATCAAACACGAAACAGTTATTATTTTATCAGGTCTGAGATGATTATTCAATCTTTGGTAAGTCGGAATGCTTGAATACTTACGAGGAGCAATTGAACATCCAGAAAATGGGTCACCCGTATACCCTTGTTCGCAAGTACAAACGGGCACGTGTTTCACTACATTGCAAGTAGCATGAAAACCGCAAGATCCTGGACAAGGATCGCTACATCTTTCAGAGATACATGCTAAATTTCCGGGACACTCGACGTTCATTACGCATTCTGGTCGGCAATTTGGTGGGCGACCTACATAATTAGCCAGACACGAACATACCGGACCACCATTTACCTCTTGACACTGCGAGTGCGGACCACAAGGGTTTGGTATACAATTATTTATAGGTATCATTTGCCCTGTTGATAAAAATATTTTATAGTAAGGAAAAAAATAGAATATTTGATGATAATAAATTAATAAAATCAAAATATAACTTACTGTCATCGGGGAAGCATCTTACGAAAGGATCACCCGTGTAATCATTATGACAGCTGCACACTGGGTTATGATTTACTACTTGACACTGAGCATTAATACCGCACGTACCGGGACACGGATCTTGACATTTTTGATTAATACATGCTTTGTTCGGTCGACAATCTGAACTTACTATACACTCTGGCCGACAATTCGGTGGTGAACCAACACACAAATCAAGACATGTACAAACGGCATGTCCATTAAATGTACGACATTTACTATAAGGGCCACAAGGCGAAGGGTGGCACGGATCAACAGGTTCCAGTGGAGCTGAAGTAAAGAATGTAGGCAAGAATAAAGATATATAAAGGTCGAAATAAAGATAAGTAAAAGAAAGAATAAGAGATAGTCTTACTCATAACAGGAGAACATGCATGAAGAGGATTTCCACTATATCCAGGTAAGCAGTAACATGAAGGTGCATGATTCATAACTCTACATTCAGCGTTTTTCCCACATGTGCCAGGACATGGATCAACGCATTTGTTATTGAAACAGGATCTGTCTATTGAGCAATCAGTATTCATGACGCACTCTGGGCGGCAGCCCAGATATGGATCGCCATGAAAGTCGTCAACACAAACACAAGACCCAGCACCGTTTCTTTCTCGACAAATAGCATTAGCTCCGCAAGGTGATGGATTGCAAGGATGACGTGGTACATCTTTAGGGGCTGAAATTGTCACACAACATAACATACAAATAATACTACACTACGTTTCATGCAAGCAAACCATAGATGCTATGTATTGAACATCTTACATCCCATTCATATTTTCAAACAGTTTTACACAGAACCATTGAAAATATTGCTATGAAGCTAGTGTTATTTACATAACTTTTCATCAGCGAAAATCTCATATGCGAAGAGGAAGTCGGGCATTACAGCAGATTGGATCATCGTTCAAAAAATCCACAAGAAAAATCAAGAACTTCTACTTCTTAATAATTAAATGTAACATGCTTTTGATAAAATAGATACATTAAGTGTGTCGATTACCATACATCTTTTATACTCTACCCCTTATTATATACTGCATGCAAAGTGCATCTTATTTCGTAAATAAAAACATTCGTCTTCACTTAAAGTAAATATGGTGAAATACTTTTGTGCATTTTGTGTGTAAAAGGTACGTACCTTCAAATCGATTGCACCCCGCAAATGGATCGCCGGAATAGCCATCATCACAAGAGCAGATCGGTTGATGGTTCTGAACAATACACCGAGCGTTGAATCCACACGATCCGACACAAGGATTTACGCATGTGCCACCCAAGCAGGAAAGAGCGAGCGGGCAATCTTGATTGATGACGCACTGTGGACGGCAAGTCGGCGGCGCACCCAATGTGCCGGCTTCACAAGCACATACTGGGCGGCTAGCTTCATTTCGGCAAGTTGAATGTGGCCCGCATGGTGAAGGCAAACAAGGATCGGGTGCTGGAGCAGTAACGCCTTTAAAAAAAAATGTTTGTTTGGTATTTGGTTCTCTATATCATCTATAAAATTTTGTTTTTGATCAATGTGTAATACTTACTCTTTCTGTAACATCTGATGAATGGATCACCTTCTGGGAAGTTTTCTGGGCAAGTACATATTGGGTTGTGTCCAACTACGTGGCACCGAGCATCGAGCCCACAACTGTGAATACATGGATCTGCACATTTATGGTTTATGCAAGCTCGATTGGCCTGGCAGTCAGAATTGACCGCACACTCAGGGCGGCACGCAGGCGGTGATCCCAAATATCCAGCGCGACACGAACACGCAGCTCGGTCGCTCACCACATGACACTCGCTGTTTGGACCGCAAGGCGATGGCTCGCATGGATTAAATAGTGTAGCTGTAAAAAGATATTAATTTATCATTGACTAAAAAATTGAATACGCATTGTTTACGTTAAACAATGCTTTTGTACGTTGTTATTATGTTGTTGTTATACGTTAAACATGTGTATTGCAGTGTGTATATTTGGATGTGAAATATTATTATTAGGATGATCAACAATGTGCATTTTATTGAAATTATGAAAGTATTACTTACGTGATTTAGATTCTGGACGACAAGAGGAGAACGGGTCACCTTCGTATTCTTTGAAACATGTGCATACAGGAATATGATTTGTGACGGTACATTCGGCGTTGACACCGCATAAGTCTTTACATGGATCCCGACAATGATTTGACAAACAAGCTAGATGATTGGGACAATCTGAATTTATCGTGCATTCTGGTCGGCATCCTCCTGCATACGGATTACCAATGTTGGGTGGTATACAGTTGCAACGCGCAGCGTTGTTTACCACAGTGCAAATTGTGTTTTCTCCACATGGGGAAGGATTGCAAATTGTCGGTGAATCGTCTTTGTTTGTAATACATCCGACAAAAGCATCCCCCTTATATCCTTCTAAACAACTGCATAAAGGTGTGTGATTAACGACATCGCACTTGGCATTGTTTCCACAAGACCCAAGACATGGGTCTGCGCATTTATCATTTATGCAGGCTTGATGTGGGGGACATTCTTGGCTGCTAACACATTCTGGCCTACAATAGGGCGGAGTACCAGAGTAATTCGGACGGCATGAACAGACTGGCCGATTTAATTTAATTTCACATACAGAATTTGGTCCACATGGGGACGGCAGACACGGATTTTTCTCGGACGGTACGTGTTCTACAAAGCCCATGCAAGCAACAAAAGGATCACCAGTTTCTCCTGGGCTACAACTACATATAGGGTTGTGGTTTACCACGATACAATTTGCTCCGACACCGCAACTGCCTTGGCATGGATTAATGCATTTTTGATTAACACAAGTTTCTCTTTGGGGACAGTCCGAATTACTAACACACTCAGGTTGACACGTTGGCGGATTTCCTCTATAACCTGGCAGACATGAACATACTGCGAAACCTGATGGAGACACTAGACATCGGCTATAAGGACCACATGGTGATGGATCACAGGTCGATAACGACGGAGGGGTAACAGGTGCAACATTACACCTTATGTAAGGATCTCCCGTTTGTCCAGGTGGGCAATAACATACAGCATGATGGTTGACGATTTCACATAAAGCAGCGAGTCCACAAACGTCTTTACAAGGATTTTCACATTTGTTATTCAAACATGCCAGATTTGATGGACAATCACTATTGACGACACATTGTGGTCGACATGATATGAATGGATTACCGTAGAAGTTTGGCAAACATTGACAAGTTAGCGCCCCTTTGATTTCTTGACATATAGCATTTGGACCACATTGGACATTATCACAAAACTCGGGCAGAGTGGCTGAAAAGTAAATATTATTCATGTAATTTAAACTTCTTTATTTTTATACCCTATAATATAGATTTGAATTGCTAAATAAACTTACGTTTTGAACTAGGCTTGCAATGTTCATAAGGATTTCCTTCGAAACCACTGATGCAACGGCATATGGGATCATGATGATATACCGAACATTCTGCGTTTACACCACAAGAGCCCGGACATGGGTCTTCGCACTTATTTCTTAAACAAGCCTTGTCGAATGCACAATCAGTGCTAAGTACACACTCAGGCCTACATGCTGGGTTATTGATACCGCTTGATCCGAGACAGGGATCACAAACTGCAAACTGATTACCATAAGTATCACACGAAGCGCTAGTATCGCAAGGATTAGGTGTACATGGTTGAGCGGTAGTATTATCCGGAGCGATGTAGATAGCTGTAACAACGAATATACGGTAAAACATGAATTATTACTTATATAAAGACTTATTTTGTTTATTGTGAAGTACTTACGCCTGTAAACGCACTGAATTAGTGGATCTCCCATGTAGCCATCAGGACACAAGCACGATACTGTATGGTCGGAACACAGACATACAGCGTTTATTCCACAAACGTTGTTAAATGAACACGGGTCAGTACACTTCCGATTTATACATGCTTCGTTTGATGGGCAATCGGAGTTCATGATACATTCAGGCTTACATTCTTTTGTTGGGTCTCCGAAAAAGTCTGGTAGACAAGTACAAACTGCCTTGTCCCCTACATCTTGACAGATCGCATTCCTTCCGCATTGAATTTTATTGCAAGGCCTGATTGACTTCTGGTCTTCAGGTGGTAAACAACATATTAGAGGATTTCCTACAAATCCATCTTCACAGATACAAACAGGGTGATGTGACTCTACGAGGCACTTTGAATTTAAACCGCAAACTCCTGGGCAAGGATCACGGCAAACATAGCCTATGCATGCTTTGTTAATAGCACATTCATCATCTATTTCGCATTCATGAGAATGGCATCCATCCAGACTGTACGGATCACCAGTACTACCTTCCGCGCATGAGCATAATGCTCGGCCTTCAAAGTTTGCATTACAAATAGCCTGCGGTCCACATGGATTTGGATTACATGGACTTC
>DWNJ01000073.1:0-20267 GCA_018250275.1 Udranomia eurus | reverse complement strand
GTTATTGTTGCCCATACAGATGCGTAGATGCACAAATGATCAACTTCAAATTAATCATGAGTTGATTATAAAAACTTGGAGACTAAGATGCTATTGTCTGGACGAAATGTATCCATCCACAGACTGCAAAGGCGAAATACAGCAGAAATGTAATCATCGCTTCTATCAAACAGAAAAAGTATGACATCCAAATAATGTATTATGGACCTTTATTATAACATTTTAAAATGTAATTTAAAATCCAATATGATGTTATTGCCTCACACTAGTTCACACTTATTAAAGTTTAGGAGTTATATCTTGTTTATAGTCGCACAAAATTGTGTTAGTCTAGATATAGCCCGAAGTACAACTATGCACACGCCTTTAGGTATAACAATACAAGCCTGCAGGTTACATATCTCTTGTCACTCCAAACAAGGGGAGGGCCCCTGTAAAATTCCTTGACCTACTTTAACTCAGTTCTGTTAAAAAATTGCTGATTGACAGATATAAAGAGGTATTCCATTAACGCGACTATTTTACTGCCGGGAAAATACCATCCTCATTAGGAATGTTTTTATGAATACTAAAAAGATGAACTACGCCTGTAATATTATAAGATTTCAATGAATTGAAAGAGTACTTGTTGACTTTTTAAAATGCTTACATAAATTTCTGTGCTTTTAATATTTCCAGACTTTCAACGTAGAGCGGACTGCTGCGTTCTGGTTTGAGGAAATACACTTCACGATGCGTTCCAATTTAGTCATCAGGGGCAGAAACTGCCGTAAGATGGACTCGTTTGGTACTTCAATGTTATCAAAAATATGCATTTTTGAATACAAGGTAATTCATAATAAATCAAATATTTAGATGACATTGAAAGTAGGTACCTTAAAATAGTTCATAATCTGAGCTTAAAATTAATGTAATGTAATTTCATACAAAACAATGGTTTCATTACTGCCATTACTTGTATAACACTTAAGTAGCCAACTAGCATGCTGAGGGTAACTGGATACTCCTACCCATGGACATCCGTAATCAACCGAAGACAGAATCGAAGTGTTTTCTTCTTAAGTCGCCCACAATTGCTATCCTTGAGAGTGGATTTGGCATGCCTCAGTTAAGTGTCGCCCTTTACATTACATTTAGTACACAGACAAGCTAAGTGTGATTCACCTGTCTTATTTAATGCTTCAAACAAATACACCCGGCCACAGAACGCTGTACGGGCATAACGCTACCGGTTTATGAACGAAACATTATCTATAGATACTCGTGCAACATAGACAGCGTAGTAATTTCCAGCGCTACGAAGCATGTTCCGCTACGAGCCGCTAGCTACGAGTTACGCGAACGTCTAGTCAATTATTGCGATACGCCACTAGATTAATGCAGCTTTTACAATATTCATGTAATGTATAATTTATAATATTAATGTATGTACAATAAATATCCCCTTAACTCTACACGAAGGTAACGCTGTCAGTTTATAAACGAAATAGTTATTAGTAACATATACAGTATAGTACACAGTAGTAACATATACAGTTATAGTATACAGCGCGTAGTAATTTCGAACCAATGTTCAGCTACGAGTCGCTAGCTATGAGTTACGCGTAGTCATTTGTTGGGATACGCCATTAGATTAATGCAGCTAGTACAGTAGCATTAAATGTGTCATTTATAACTTTTAAATTTATAGAACTATAATCCCCTAATACTACACGAACGAATGTAACCCTGTCGGTTTATGAACGAAACAGATAGATAGCAGATATCAACGCATTTATGGTCGACTTAAGAAAGAACTTCGATCCAATCTTGGCTTGGTTACAGATGTCCATGAGCGGGACTGCACGCTCATTTGATACCTCCCAGTTATAAATATGCAAAAATACATATGCCACATATGACATAACGTAGTAATTTTCAAACAATGTTACGTGTTACGTGAATGTCTAGTCAATTATACCGATACACAACTAAATTAAAACCGCTTATGCAAAACAATTAAATAATCTTTTTAAAACTTTGACTATAATTGTTAAGTATGATTATAGTACGATTTGGGTAAATACGGGTCTAAATCAACGTCCCTGAGAGGAAATGTGCTGTTGTAAATGATATAAATGGATGTTATACACGATTATTAACCTAATTAATATAATAACTCAATGTGTGTATGAAAATTGCAATGACTCAGCCTCAGCTCTTAGAATAACTTGAACTATGAATAAATCAGGTAGCTTTATTCTTTCTGTATGAAATTTGCTTCGACTTACCGGTAAAAATAAAACTAATAATACCTAATAATGTTGAATGAATCATAAATAGTGTGATTCATAAACATATTTAAATAAGTATTACATAGAACTAAAGTAGTTTGAACTAGATATCGTACTGTGGCCATACATTTATAATAACATTTCGAAACAGAGATAAGTTTGAAAATATTTTTATTTACAGCGAAACATGTATAAACCGCACTCATTTAAATTCCCAATTATACTCGTTGCCCGTTTTCACGCCTATTCGTTGTCGCCACTCACCGCCAGAAGCACCCATTAATAGAAGAGTAATTAGGCGGGAGGTGATGAATGAACTGGCCGATTCTACTCCATATTGGTTTAATTGCTAATCTATACCAAACAAACCCAGCATTGGGTCTATTCGCGGTAGAGACACATCTTAAGGCTAATCCTAACTATCCTAACCACAATATTGTAAATATGCGTGTTTGTTGCTTCGCTTTAACCCTCTAACTTAAATAATAATGACATTTTTACTAAATTTTTTACATACTTTGGTAGCTTGGAGTTAATCCAGGGTATATCCAGGTAAAAGTGCCTCGGAGTCGTCGACAATTTATACCAGCGAAGGTAACTTATGTCCAACAAGTACTTTTAAACAAATAAATTGACCTGTTAAGCCTGCACACAACTCAGTATTAAAATCAGTGAGTGGAGAGTCAATTATCCCCTATTTTTGTACTCTAAGGGTTAGAATTTACGTTCTATTTACGAGACCAACTTCTGAGTATACCCTATCCATTAAAAACAGAATTAATAAAATTGGTCTACTCTGTAAAAGTTATGCGTGGTAACATATAAAAATACGTGCCGAATTGAGAACCTTCTCCATTATTTTCGTCGGTTAAAGAATTATCCCGAATGTGAGAAAAGTCAAACGCGAGCGAAACCGGGTAAAGACTCCTCCGCGAATAATTGTCACGAGAATCACAGAGCTCCAAGTTTGGTAGCGGGTAGCGTAGTGGCAGGAACGGGAGGGTGCGGGGAGTGCGGGGCGCAGAGGTCACGGATCAGCTGGGCGGCGGCCATATTGATTCCCCGGCCTGTTTGATCGGCGCCGCCCGCCCGCCCGCCCGCGCGCCTCCATACCGCTCCATGGATTAATAGAGGAGAACAACTTTTATGATTTCAACTCAAACAGCGATACCCAAATAGGTATATTTTGGTGTAGGTGGGTCGTAGATATGGGTATGGCGATATTAATAAAGTAAATATTTTACGGTAGCGCTCTTGTAGTTGGGTGATTGTGAAAATCGTAACTAATTAGGATCACACTCTCATTGTATTATTATATTTATTTATAAGTTCAGTATTGTATAAGTAGTATTTTTACGGTAAAAAGGGTAAATAAAAACATACAAAACGTGAATATTTTCTATGTCGTCGCGTACGTTATTTTAAATGAGAAATAAAATGTAATTCATTTGTTGTTTGTGTTTGTAAGTTACTTTCTAACTCTCAAAATTATTCAAACTGAACGTTTTTCTAATTAAATCACAGTTTACTCACCGAGTACTCGCTCCAGTTCCAATCATGTTCAACAAAGACACCAACAGACACGTTTCTTCGTAGTAATTCATTAGACACTCCATCGATTCGTTGTCCACAACTTGGCCTATTGTTAAGTGAACGTAAACAAGCAGTTTCCTCAGAGCGGATATTCCACAATCGGTCCCATTCACGTCGTGCGGGGTACAGCGGAGTGCAACGCGTTGCGCCCGTTGATTGCGAAAAGGCTCTTGATTGCGAGAATTGCCGCGTTTCGTTCTCACCGTGAATTGTAAAGTAATACACAATAACCGGATAGCCTTTTGAACGCGCCGAACCCTTGTTTTAAACGGGACGCAATTTTAATACTCATATCGTTATGACGTTTAAGTCGGATTATTCGTGTAAGGCACAGAGAATGTAATGTAAATCACGTGATGTAAAATAGGTGCATTTCAAATAAGTAAATGTCTTCGAGCAAAGCACACGATCCAATCCCAAACTAAGCAGAGACAGTGCTATCTATGGAGATATATAAATAATTATATAAATAACTCACGCCGAGACTTATAACGAAAACTATTGGTCATCACAAAAATGTCTTACGTGAGAATATTGTCACTGCAACAACTGAATGGAACCTACATCTACTTCCTACTTACTACCTTCCTGCAATCAGGATCGATAACCAATTGACCAAGGCATGTCAGAAGCCAAAGTTTAAAACTTAACTATTATCCCAGTCAAACCGTGATCAAGGTCACCATGGGTGACCCATACAGTTCAATAAACCTTAACGTCACACGTACATAGATTCATATACAGGGTGTCCCAGAACGTGACGATTACAGGACAGGAGTTAGGCTTACTCATGACAGTCCAGGAAAAAAATATATCACTTATCTTTCTATGTGCCATGATACTCGAGTACCCGATATTTTAGTGAAAATCTAAAAAAAGAACTACTTTGTGAGGTACTCTTCAATACAGTGATGAGTGTTTTTAATTATGTGAGAATTTTAAAAGAGAAATGTCAGTGAAATACCAAATACACAGTTTACTATTTTAAAGATAAAAACAAACCGAAAAGAATATGTTTAGAAATAAATAGTAAAATATTCTTATTAAACCAAAAATTGGCGCATTTCATAAGGATTTCGAAAAGCCACACACAATATATAATACGTACAACTTTACTATGAAAATCTTATTTTATAATTATTGTTCTGTCAGTAAACCACGTTTTTTAATTTAAATTATGTAATTCCTGGACTGACATGAATCCTATCTCCTGTCTCCGGGTTATCGTTACGTTCTGGAACACTCTGTACACGAGTTGTAGAGGAATTGGGGTAACTACAGACTTTACCAGTTGCAGCATCATTTCAGGTTAAGGTGATTAATATCACTGTCGTTAAATGTATTCAAAGTGTAAAGTTAATTCGTTTGGCCAATGTGAAGATTAATTATACATCTAAGCGTAAGGTAAAAATTAATTACTCACGTAAATTGGGGAACATAAATGGTTCTCCAATAATTGTTTACTATACACATATGTATAATATATTATTTTAGTTATTTATGTTATTTTTACTGTCAATTTTAAACCTGCTATCTTTGTAAAATAGGACCTAACTACAGAACGTAACTCCGTATATCGATGAAACTAAAAAGAGTTCTACCAAAGGTGGTAAGTTATGGAACTTATACAAACTTGTAATATTCTTCTATTCGCATCGGGGGGTAACAAAAGACGCTGGCTTAGTAGAGGCGCCGGCGGCTGTCCAGCGAATGAATGGACGAATGAATTGTCGGTCCCATAAACAATAGAGTGAGGTGAGGTGGTCGATTGTAATTTTTATCTGCGACATACAAATGAATGACTGTGGAACGGTGAATGTTTTAAATGGGAAATTTATTTTATTTCCAGCCGAGATAAAGTTCACTTTTAATCAATGTTTTCGCGGAAGGATTGCAGTCCGAGGTTCATTTTACCGAACACCCGGACAATCTATTTACATATTAATTGAGCCGGTAACTTTTTTCAACTGGTGATACCTACAGTGTTGTTAATTGTAAATACAGACTTTGATTTGTTTTTTTTTACCTACATAGATACCTTTTTTAGGTTTAATAACAATTGATAAGAGATAAATATTGTTTAAAGTACACACAGATATGAATGATCCTTTTTATGCGTAAATGGAAACCTAACCTTACCTTTCCCGAGGAATCCTCCCCCAGGGGTGAATAAACCGAAACACATCATGATTTATTAAATAGTTCATATTTTCAACCGCCTGATTGGATAAGAATAAATAAAAACTAGCTTAATGGTGTCCATACAGGGTTTTCAGATCGATAAACAGCCAGCGTTGACCACATCGAACAAAAATAAAGAGAGGTTATTTTCTTCGTTATAAAATATTTATAGCATAATATAGCGTCCTTATTTCTATTTATAATGTATTCTACGCAAATAATGTTTGTAGCTCGACTTTGTATTTAACGAGCGTCAAGTAAACAACGCTACGGAAAACTATCACATAACTTTGACAAGTTTAAATCTACATTAAAGGAGCTTATTTTGTAGCAAAGAAATAAGAACGCTGGCTTGTTGTTCAGGAACAAACTGGGTATTTATATAAATCAAATGCAGTTTCTTTCAAGATAGATATAAATAACATAGTAGATAGATAGCATACTTGCTGAGATTTCACTGTCTCGGGCGAAAACAAAATTTATTGGATTTTCTTTGTTCCTTCGAGTTCGAGTTGCACATTTCTTCTTCTATTCACACTTAATGAAAATAATATACGGTCTGATATTTCGAAATAATCTGTTCCAAGTTGTATCCTTAGGTAGGGACTTGTTATGGCAAAATGCTCTTTATTTGTGTAGAGATCGTTATTAAGCGACGAGCCACAAGCTACATACTTATGACGCCAACTATTGAAAACAATTTTAAAGTTCCATAAATTATAAACCGGTACGTAAGTACATTCGTCTGTTCGCCTACTCGATTTCGTCTGTTCTAAACCATATTTGCTACCACTTGCTCCGACCAACTAAGTCGGACGTTTCTACTAATGATCAAATTACTTGGGCAGTAACAGCTTCGTATTATGTAAACAATTTATGCTTACATTGTTTATTTATTAACATATTGAGCAATTATAAACATTATGCTTGGGCGTTGGGATCTCTTCCATATAACGATAGTTTTGTGACAAATAATTTCCTTTTACAACAAAATAGTTAAGTTAGAAAACTGAAACACTGAATTTGAACAGACATACGAATCAAGATATGCACTTTTTATAATTTATGTATTTTGGTGTAAGGACGGGGATGCCATCGTAAAAAAAACAGGAAAAAACATAACAATGTTAGGTATATAGGTCGCAAAGTGAATTTAAAGGATAACCTTGTCACTACTAAATCCACTAGGCATAGTGTCTAAGCAACTCGACTTTGTATCGAACGAGCATGAAAAGCAACGGCCGCGTAGACGGATCTCAAGTGTTTCTTTCACAATGAAGATGGCGAGCGTGCACGAGTGCGGCCACACTGGCACACTCGATTAGAGTTGCCTCTTTCAAGTTCCATGATTAAAAAATAATTTTAACGCCTCATGTCGTCGCCTGACGCCTACGGACTTACTGCATTGATTTCGTTTTTTTATTATGTCGTGTCTGCTAGGACTTTCGTTCTTATGACAGCTTTGGCTTCTAACCCGCGCTCGATTGAATTGGTGATCTCTAAATAAAAAATATCAGTGTTTTTCAGTCATCACTGGAACCTACATTATGATAAAATATGTGTGGTGACAGGTACCTGTGTTTTAAAATTTTGGTCACATTAGCCATAGATAGTGTCCGATAACCGAGCATCTGGAGTGACTAAATTACCTTAACTCTCTGTTACAAATGCCCTTAGAAAAGCCGAACACCAAACAAGCTGTAGATGCTGCATGCAGAAATACAAAGCGTGACTAAGAAAAATAGATAGAGAAATCAGAATTACAAGTCGACCTACATATTCTTAAAAGTATGCAGTATAACCTACTAATAACGGCTGGTTGTACGGTAATGTACCACAGTACAAATTGGTACAATACTCGTACCAATTTGCGCGGTGTTCATTCTAACTTCTATTGAACAAACAAAGATTCGAAAGTGCTTCGCCCACACGTTCCAATCCATTAGATTTCTAATAGGGCTCACCGGGTCTCCCCTTTGCACCGGAACCTAGCTTTCATTACCATTTGACGTAATGTCTACGTATTCAGGGGAGCGTTGACGTCTACCGATGAAAGATTAGCAAACTATCTTCATAAAGCATGGCATAGGTATATTTGTACAAGTTTCTCTAATTAAAATTCACGTCGTTCTTAAGTAATGTAAACTACGTATATAATAACGCTCACATAGGTAGAGACTTTTAGTGTCACAAATGTATACCAAATGTTGAGTAATCATTCTCTATAACGTGTTTGAGTGCGGCATAGTTTAATCATCCAATTACAAGTACGCAACTACTAAAAAACAATTGAAACGATCAACCAGTGAGTATCCATCAGTGAAGTGATCACTACAGTCCACAAATTCTTACATACGAATATGTAACTCCACCTGACCGAAACAGAAATGAAATGGAATGTGTTTTAGAATACGCAACCTCCTATAAATTGAAAACTTTTCAACTTGTATTATACGTTTTATATTTCTGATAATAAATTGATTTTGATAATGTTGTAGCCCAAGTGCTATTGATGAGTGAGAAATTATTTGAAATAAATATCAGATTTTTAGTAGTACAAACAAGTATAATATTTTTTCTTTTAGCCGCAATCCTAATGTAAGTTTTCCGTTTAAAAACACTGCCGCAAACAATGCGAAAAATGAATACGAGTAAAAGTATCGTTATCTTTTCTACAAGCCGGAGCAAAAGTTCTTTTTATTTCCTGAGTGGAAGTCGAGAGAGGGCAGTGCGATACCGATACCGCGCCGATACGCTGTACAACTTTATTTGATATCGGCCGATAGGGTTGTCAATGTTTTTTTAAATATTTACAAGATGACATTTCGATCTTTCCAAATTTTCCAGAAGTGTATTTTTTTTATCATTTAGATTGCACACCACGGACTATAATTTTTATTCGTGTCCTTGTGAAGTTTAGACAATACAAGTAATTTATTGATTTGAATTTTATTATATCCGTCCATCCATCCATCAGCCCTTTGTTGTCCACTGCTGGACGTAGGCCTGGCCCATCCGATGCCTTTTATTATATGCAGAAAAGAAACGTGTATGTAGGTAAATGTGCACACTACAGTACCAGCGTACTACAAAAAAGAACCAAATATTTTGATATACACACTTATTACACATAAATGTCAAATGAACAGCCTGTCTATTAGTCTGTGTAAACCACTGAACCAATTTTGATGAAGTTGATATAGAGACTAGGGGAGGACCGAACTACATATATTTTACATAGGATAGTTTTTACCGCGGAAATTATCTCTTAAAAGCTGTGTGCAACAATTTTATAGTTAATGACTATAAGTTAAGTTCATAAATTAATATAAAGCACTCGTATATTTCTCTCTCATTATTACTTTTTATTTCCCGAATGGATATCGAGGGCAGTGCGTTGCCAATACCATGCCAGTGCACTACACTAATTTATTTCATATCGAGCACTATAGGGTTGTCATAGCCTTTTACACAATTTTATATAAAACGTTTATTTAGAAGGTTTATTTAAAAGCACTTTAGATATTAAATACTGACAAGCTCGCTTTTTGTCGAGGGAGAAGAGAGACAGTTCGATCGATACGCAATTAATACCATTAAAAATATATTTGGGTGTAAAACTTTAAGCGATGTCAAACATTACCTGGATAAGCACACAACTCTGTCCTTTAATTACACATTATTTATGTTTTTGTGTACCTTAGGGGCCATCGATATACTTTACACTTTAAAGGTTAGGGGTGGACAATGTGTGAAATAAAAAAAACAATAAAATACGATTTAATATCAACAAGAACTAAAAATATATAATTTTTTTTCAACGATATAATAAAAATATGTGACGTCACACTATTGAGGGGAAAAATGGGGAGAAGTTAAAAAACATCGAATTCGCGTGACGTAATTTATGGATGGCCCCTTACCTAAAATATATTTTTCTTTATTTTAAATAAATTCAGGCGTTCTTTCCGTTTTTGTTTCGCAGAACAGACTGTACCTACTATATTTCAGATATTAACAATTATTTGTCATAAAATACTGCGTCTAAATATTTACGAGGAAACTGGTTTATGAAGCTGATTGAGGAAAAAAACTTTCATTCTATCTAAGTCAAGTGACTTGAGGAAGTGGAGAAACTCGAGTGAGTACAGTTCGTTACTGATATCTCGTCGATACACTGTACATAGAATTCTCGATTTAGTAAAGCCGATCGCCTGGACCCACCGGCCTAGGCTACTTGCTAGGGTTGCCATCTTCATTAATAATTAGATAGATAGATAAAAGTTGACTTTGTGTTTGGGATCTTAAAATAATAATGACTAAATAAGTTGCTTAAACTGCAGGGCAATTTCGCTTATTCAAAAGTCATTGCTTTTTTGTATCTTATTTAGAAAAAATGTAAATCTTCTTTGATAACATTAGATCAACTTAAACTGTTGTTAGACAATTTCGTCCATTAATAAAAATCGTCCTTTGACTTTATTACGTTTTAACTACAGCTAAGCGCTCTCGTATTAACAGACAAGGAATTATATTTTCAATTTATTTTGTTTAAAAAATTCTAAACTTTGGATTTTGGCAGGTAAGGAGGGAAACTCCAGATAGATGGTGACAACCCTACGCGTGCTGCACCGTGCCCGCTTGGCGACGCGCCAGCACAAACACTAATTCGTTGACGTCGTTACATAATTGCTTCGTTTTTGCACCGACTGACCCACTCGCGGCTGCAGTTTTGTGCATTTTCAAACAGCAAACTTCCCCAGCACTCGAATCGGTAGTAGAACTACTGCATTTGGAATGCTGGATAGGATTGATTTTGTTAGAGCCAAGTTTGGTTTTAGTTTAGCTCCTTCTAAGTGTAACATCCAATGGCAAGTAACTAGGTATTTTTATATAGAGCTTAGTTAAATATACATGGGAATATAAAACATATGAATTTGCATATTGAGTATCAAGCCAACAAGTATATTATTTTCCTCAATCTTCTAAATTCAGTTAGACTTTGACCAGTGAATACTTACATTACATTACTTATAGGTGAAGTTTACACCTAAGACTTAACCTAGGATTGAAAATGCACATGTGAATCCAGTTTTAAAATGAGTTATGGTATAATTAATAGTATAAGGCGTTACTTCGGGGAAATCCATGCTAATAAATAAAGTAAGTATTCCCATACATCGTGAGATTCCGTAATAATTATGTATAATGGTCTCAGATTCATGCTATATATCACATGGTTTTAGCGACGTCCCCAGCTGAAAGTGGCCTGCAACTATTTCCTAATGTTAGTGTAATTTTAATCACTGCAGCAATTACAAAAACAGCACACAGTACAAAATAAACACAATGTAAATCTGGTTCTTGGGACGCGTTACACAAGTTAGCGCCGCAACACCAGACCACAGAAAAAGAATATTAATTTTCCCGCGCCGCTGGCCTCTAATTATAACGGACAACTTTCAGCCTGCTCACATTACATACTAACTCTTTATGCCGCGTTTAAACTTATTTTTAAGCAATTTCTGGAGCTTACGACGAAGCTGTAGCGGTCGCACTTGGAAACTTTCTCTCGCTTAATACTTTTAAGGGTATTATTATGGTTGGAAATATCCGACGGTAACTTTATCCAATGTATCAAGCGACTGATGAACGAGCGCTTAAGAAATCTTGTGGGGTCCGATATTGTCCCCCTGTTTTAAAGTAACAGTTTAAAAACAACGTTAAAAAATTATAATTATAAATTTTCTCTGAACCATTACCGACAAATTACGGTGCACTTCGTACTGCCTCCCCGTTCCCGTCGACGTCCCACAACATTTTTATTTATGAAATTTTTATTTATTATTAGATTTTTATGAAACAAACACTAAATGTTAAGTGAAGCTTACAACAATACATCAGTGGAAACGGCATTCAAATTGGATCTGCCGTTTCTGAGATTAGTGGGCCGAAAGGCACACAGACAAACCGACAAACAGACAAAAAATCGAAAAACCAATAGCTTTCCCTTAGATATCTTCCAAATACAGGCATCAATCACTTATCGATTTACTTATATTTTGGGAAAACTTAAGGCTATATACAATCTTACTTTGAATTACAGTATATAATAAATAAGGCTAATTAAAAGTTCCGCCAATTAAAATTATATCCTTACATGAATTATGTGGTAATTATAAATCGACTACTTCCTAAATCCTGCACAATGATTTTGATTTATCACGATCATAAAACTCGTATAATGAAGTAAAACTGGAAATTAATAAAATAGAAATAGGTGCAGTAGTAGCGCTATAGAAATTTGTCCAATTCGAATTCGATCAAAAGGAAAAAGATTTGATTTGCTCTCGAAATTGATTTATGTATTAAGTGGGTGAGTTGCGTTAATATTCAATATAAATTTTATTATTCCCTAATTTATGCGAATATTTTATTTCATCGGCTTCGTAGACCCACCAAACGAGGTACGCAATCCATCATGTCCGCCGCTCGTAGAATCTATGATAAACATTCGTTTAGCTTGACTTTTTGTGAGAATTTTCTACTCGCATGCATGATATGAAATCGGTCGGTCGATCGGATATGGCTCACTAAAGAATTCAGTACTTAGATGTTAAACAATAATAGAGGTTAAAATTCATTTTTTTCTTACGCTAGGTATAAACCACTAGGTACAAACCATAGTTTGTATTCTCATTTATGCTAAGCAAGTACAAACCACAGACCTAAGTTTAACTTAACTTCAGGTATTATTTTCATACAAAAGATTTATTTATTGTAAGAAAAAAATTTCAAACGCTTAATTACTTTTATACTGTAAATTTTTAATGTTTGATTTAATTTAATGCGGCAGAATGTATAATGTATATGTATAAATATGAAACCCTAAAGAAAAGCCACCCTCAATATTATACAATAACAAGATAATAAACAATTACTTGTATTTTGACGAGTCTAACGTAGTCCTCGAAAGTAAAAACGCATCTTCGCATTCAACTTCGCACGTTACTCCTTTGTAAATAAAACACTGTTTCCTTTGTATAAAAAATACCCGGCCTTCATAATCATAATCATATAATAAACGCTACGTGGATATGGCGTGTAAACTCTCGTCACGTGCCAAAGCTAATGTACTGGTTAATTACTTGGATAGAGGTGCCTAGTAACATTTTGAAACAACTACTGGAGGAAACTTTCCATGCTCCGTGTCACTGAAAACCGTGAATTTAAATTAACGCAACGATGTTACTCGACACAGCCTCTGTGGAAACCCTCCAAAGCCCACTGAGCTAGTTAATTTTCTCACAATAGCCTCCTTTTCCGATGCACCAAAGATAATAGAGGTTGCCGGCGCAAAAGTGGCCTATCTCACATTTTTATGGTTTACAACCTTCGTCGCTAAAAAATATCAAAATATATTTTGATATATAATAATATGTATTACCCGGCGCACTTCATACCACCTCAGTTTCATTTCTCTGTCCCCGTCCACGTGCTGCGGGACGAGCCAGCCGTTTCGCTTCAAGGATTTTTTTTGGTTACGTGTAATTTTAAATCTATGATCACTTTAAAGTACTGATATAAATTCCACACCTATTTCTGCCTTATAACAGCAGTATTCTTGCTGCTGTGTTGCGGTTTGAAGGGTGTGGTCAAGGAGACATACTTAACCGAGTCGTTCCAATTTAGTCCTCAAGGTTTGTAACGCATATGCGGTCGACCTAAGAAATAACTTCAATCCTGTCTTGGGTTGATTACAGATGTCCATGGGCGTTAGTAACCAATTACCATTAGGTGGACTGTATGCTCGTTTGCCACCTGCCAATCATCAAAAAAAAAGTTTAGGTATTAATAGGTGTAGATAATCGAAATTATTATCCTCGACATTAACTGACGTCGGAACGAATGAAGAATTTTATTACAGAAATGACAAAATGACAATCTTCTTAGTAGATATATTTATTTTGTGTGTGTTAATATTTAGCTGGGTTTGATAACGGGGTTTAAATAGTTTTGGATTTTTATGTTATTCTATTGGTATTAGTCTTCGAAATATCATAAGTGACATCGGGATGAATCCATCATAGGTTGTTGAATACTTTTTGATTAAAGTATCATTAATATTTCTAGGAGATGTGGGTCACCGGAGTAATCTTTCTGTAAAGGAGATTTTTATGTATGAGATATGCATAAAGTACTTGCATCTTCATAATTAAAAAATAAACTTACGTCGGAATCTTAATCGAAATATTATGTATATTTCTGGGAGACATATTTGCTCTTGAGAACCTCATTTCTTCAAAAATTGTTTATGAATTCTTTAAACCTCAAAGTTTTATTTTTTCAAAAGAATTTTTTGGCTCTTTTTTTATTTAAGGATCTAACCATTGGTTGTTACCATGGAAATGTTTTTCCCGGGTTACAAAGTTTCTTCTGACAATAGCTAAATGATTTATCAACATTACGTTGTGTGATCACAAGATGGCATATGGAAAGCAAAACAATATGGAAGGTTACAATAGGGCCTCAAGATTGAGGTTGGTCCAACACCAGATGGCAAAACGAAATAATTACAGTTTGCAAACAAAACTTCGCAACTAGAAACGTCAAATATAAAGCGGACTGGGAATGTTCGGCTTGTGTTCGAAAGCTGACACATACATCATACCCATTGTGTACTTATTAAAACTAAGAGATCTCCTAGTAGCCGACAAATATCGACCGTATTTTTTGAATCATTAAGTTCTAAAATATTTATAGTTTATGCCTATGGAATAATTGCTTTGTCATTTACTATGTGCAAAACGCGAGATGCCAAGAAGAGAATATACTTGGAAATAAAAAAGGTTTGTAAAAAATCCATGCCTATAAAATATCTTCTGCATGTTCACCTTTTATTAACTACCGATTTGACGTAAGCTATATGCAAAATGATAGATAGATAAATATCGAATATTAATCTACTAAAATTTCGTATTACTATCGCATAAAAATAAAACAAGTTTTTAATACAACAGCGTAATTATAGACATTTATAAAAACGTCGCTACAAATACAGGTATACGTATATACAGTGTTAAATTTACCGCTTCGAAACACGTTAACGCTCCTACGTAGCATATATTTGTATACATTTGTTCATAACGACACACTAACATGCAAAGCCGGAGTTACGTAGCGCGTAGACGTGGTACATGCTACGCGCGTAGCTGTCTACGGCGTAGCGGGTTCCTGATCGAATACGTGACTGAAATGAGCAGACTTTTCTAGTTGGAAATGCAATTTCTGCTTGACGTCGGAAAAAGTTAATGCTAGCTTCTCGGTATACTTTCTAGGCCGCAGTGGGAAAGTTTTGTGTAGTGTGATAAGTTTTTCTAAGTTTCGCTTTTTACGTTATGGACCAGTCGGACTACGTGTTGCAATTTCACAAGACCTAACTTTATATTGCTTTCCTTATCTTTAATAGTACATAGTCTACGCCGGTAATTTTGTTACGTTGTTGAGCAAAAATGACTTTATCATCGTTATAGGATGCAATATACCCACGGGTTGTAATCAAAAGCCGTATAAAAATACTATAGCAAATTTACCAAATATTAAAAATATTTTTTTATTTTTTTTTATACAACTGGGAGCATTGTTGCCTACTTGATATAAAAAAAGTGTGGCGGTGGTGCCTCCGGAGTCGAACCAGTCCTACTAGTTGAATGTTTGCAATGAGAAGGCTTTTATGTAGCAAGTTTGGGAAAAAGATTAATGGCTGTTTGTTCAAAGCACATATTGACCTCAATTTGTTATTGATGGGCAAACACTAAGTGTTATGATTATGACTTTCCTTTACCTAAAGATTTTCTAATGGAAATTGACTTAATTCATTGATGTATCTGTTAACATCGTTCGTTTACTGTCACATCTTTTATAACTTAACGCGTTCACACTCATAGCCCCATACTAGGATTCCCTGTGTCATATATAACATAACCCAGGACTCTTTGAACGCCAGACCGGCATGGTTACCATTATATATAAATATATAAATTAAACTATACTTTTTATAAGAAACGCAGTTTGCCCAGTTCAACAACTGGTATGAAAAACCGGCATTTAGTGCTTATCACACTAAATAATTTCAGTGTTTATATTCATGTGTATGTGTGTGTTCGAGAGTGAGCTTGGGTGTGCATAAGAGCGCGTCGGTGGGTGCTTAAAATGTCAATTTTAACCGACTTCAAAAAAGAGGAGGTCTCTCAATTCGACCGTATATAATACTTTCTCTGATCCCTCTTTGAACTGATCATTAGTTTTAGAGACAGACAACGAAACTCTTCAAAAAATTACATCATATGTTGCACGATTGTGACTATTGCATGTGAATGCATTGACCATTTTATAAAATAAAATCACGCTTTGGAAATTATTTTATTCTTTTTGGAAGCGGTTTGACTTGTTTGTTAAAAGTATTTGATGATTTCTATCGGTGGTCGCGTCACGTTCACAATTCTACCGTACTTATTTAGTGTACACAATATATTTCCATGTCTATCTTAGTGTGTTCATGTGTATTTGTATGTAGATAAGCATGAATGTGTACATTAACATGTCAGTTTTTGATGAATTCTTGTGATAACCCCTAATTTCGACCATAATTCTTCCGTGTCCGTAATATACTAGAAAGGGAGTACTGAGTCTACATTTGTGTATAAATATAGCAACAAGCAAAGCAACTATGTTTGTATATACTCGTATGTATAATAGATACTGAACCAATTAGATATAGCCTCAATTCACGAAGCCAGATCTGCAGTTTTTAATTAATTACCAGTTTATCGAATTACTTCCCAATCATAACAGGAGCAGTGTTTATTCCGTCAATATCAGACATTCAATATGTGCTTTAACCAAACAGTCATTAATCTTTCTCTGGAAAACATTTTCATTATTGAATTGGATAATTATGTTTTGTTTATTTATTTTGCGCATACAGTTTTGTCACTGTATTATTGACGTTTTTATAAAGTTTACACTCAAATCTCGATGTGTAATAAATAATCAAAACTACTTTTGATTAAAATAGTTGCCTTTTTTAATTATCACATATCTTATATCTAATAATTTCTTCGACTGGTGACTAAAATTTTGTTTTATTGACCGCAATGCTTTTTGTGTCCCACTGCTGTCTAAAACTATCGCCTCTTAACCACAGAAAATCTGAAGGAAACCTTATTAATTGGTTAGACCCATCCGATGTCTAACCACGCCCACGCAAATTGATTAGCTTACGTTTTACGCAAATTAATATTGTATTTACTACCCACCCATAATAAAAACTATATCAAAGTACCGATCGCTTTTAAAATTTCTAGCTACAGAAACAACTCATATTTGAAAGATTTTCATAGTAAATATTCCCAAAACTTTTTTTTTCTGACTGGGAGGTAGTAAACGAGCATGCAGTCCACCTGATGGTAAGTTGTTACTGCCGCCCATGTCCATACATGATCGAAGTTCTTTCTTAGGTCGACCACAAATAGGTTGCTGAGGACCCCTGAGGACTAAGTTGGAACGCACACGCCACACCCTTCAAAAACAAAAGCAGAGATACGAGTGGTAGTGGTGCATCCGGAGCGAACCGTAAAAGGTTCTACCAGCTTCTATATTTTCTATAAAATAGAACATTGAAATCAGTCAGGCAAACAAATAAGTGATCTTACTAAGTTAAACGTTTGTTATATTATTGTAATACAGACCCTAAAAATCACCAGTATTTTTCTAAGAAATAAAATGGACAACTTCGTAAAAAGTTATCGGAGCTTATAAAAACTTTCGCACTATCAAAACAGCCTGAAAGTTTCGTACAAAAAAGGCCGAACGTAACTGTACTGATACTTGGCTAACAAGAAAAACAGATTGAAAATCGATGACCACTTAGGACGCCGTCACATTAAACCTACTCAATAGAAGGTATCTTTATTACTTTATTGAACTACAATAAAAAATGTTTAAATCTTGACTTTTCCTGATATCTGTACATAAATTAGATCCGTAAGTGATTATTGTCTAAGAGAAAAACATTTTTAGGGGTCTTAATTAAAGAATAGAACCCATAAAATTTTTAATTTTTGTCTATTTATCGGTTTGTCTGTGCATGCTAATCTCAGAAACGGCTGATCCGATTTTAATGCGGTTTTCACTGATGTATTATCGTTAGCTTCACTTAATATTTGATGTTTGTTTCCTACAAATTTATTAATAAATAAAAATGTTGTGGGACAGGGACGGGGCGGGACGAAGTGCGCCGGGTCAGCTAGTACAGAATAATTGTATTGTAGAGTACCCTATTATAGCTTTGGCTTTGTGACGTTGATAATATTTTATCGGAGAAAGCCTCAAAAAGGTCTTTGCTACTTATTTACTTGAAATTTTGGCGAAGTAATCTTTGAACAGAAACGACGTTGCTCCAACATTCATATTTAGATAAAACTTAAAATAGAAAATTACGTCATGAGAAATAATATGTTTATTCATTTAATATACGTAGACATGATTAATTTTAAAATAAAATGAATATGTTTGTATCATGTATAGCACGGTGTTACAACTTAAGAGATTATATGTTAGCGTGTCCTTATGCTATTTTCTGTTCAGCGAAGCGAGCTGATATGTGTGCGCAGCGCACGCCTCGCGAAACGTAAACATTGTTCAGCCTACGGGTTTGCACGAGTTGTTAGCTTATTTTATTTCACTGGGCCTTCGTGGAACTGGATGATTAAATAAGCTAGCTCAACGATTTGGTGAGTCACCCGCCGACCAGGATTTTCTATCGGTATTAGTGATTAACAGCGTCTATATTAATACTATAAGGAATTGATTGTTTGTTTGTTTGCATTGAATAAGTTCCGAAACTATTGGACCGATTTGAAAAAAAAATTAGAATCGTACATTATCCCTGATAAACAAAGGCTATAAAATATTTTCAAAAACGTTAGGGATCCGTACGAAAACTTCACTAATGTAATTGGGGTGAAAAAAAATATCATAAAAAATTCTTATATCGCTTACGCTGCAGAAACTATTGACAATAGATCAAAGTAATGTAGTGCAGTTTTATAGAGGATATCAATATCTACAAAAAAGTTTGCAATACCATGTCTAACTATTATAGTTATGTCACAATAACGAAATTTCCATGCTAAAATATGCAATAGTAACGCCAGTACGAAGAGCGTCGAGTCAGCTATGTAGATTATAATATACCAAGATAACATTCGATGTAATCTGGAGATGAGTCGATAAGACCTCTCTTTTATGTTTAAGGTCGGTCCTAGTTTTCGTCAATTGCTGGCAGTCGTTGAATTTTGCCGTTTAAAAAGGTTAGAAAACAACAAATATGAATAAATATATGGAGTACCCAGGCCTTTTAAGACAATCAAGATTTTTGTTTTTCTTAATACGAATTATGAAACGAAGGCAACTTAACAAGACAAGTCTTCTAATGAGTCTTGTATTGGATCAAAAATGGATTTCGTAATAATAACATACATTTAAAGGCACCTTTTATTTTGGAATTCGATTTAAATGAATTACAACGTTGTCTCTGGCAACAACGACAGTTTAATTCAACTGTTTACGATCACTTATAATCGAACGAGCGATTAACCCGACGGCAAACACTTGATCGAGAGGTCAGATTATCGCTATTAAGGGTTGTTTATTGGGTGTGAGGGGAATCGTTAAATGCCATTTATTCAGATAGTATCTAGATTGTCGTCTAACGCGTTGATGTGATAGTATCGTACGTTACTTCGCTGAAATCCATACATGTAATAAAACTGTAGAAGAGTTCAATTCTGTACATTGATTAAAAACTAAAATAATACCCCTAACGCTTTTCATACAAGGAATACATGCCAAAAAACAGTTTTGAACTTTT
The DNA here is from genome assembly GCA_018250275.1 of Udranomia eurus. Lineage (NCBI taxonomy): Eukaryota > Metazoa > Arthropoda > Insecta > Lepidoptera > Hesperiidae > Udranomia > Udranomia eurus. The sequence continues at coordinate 287 of DWNJ01000073.1, read as the reverse complement.
TATCTGTCTGTCTCTCTGTTGTCCGGCTTTCACACGAAAACTACTGAACGGGTTTTGATGAAACCTTTTCTATTAGTCCTCTGCAACATGTAGGTATATTTATTATTAATAGAATTACAGAACATTATTCAACTAATAAGTTAACATAATATTGATTCTCGCGAGTTATTTTCAAAAGAAAATTTTAATATACACGGGTACATATACGGGTATACATTCTTGAAATATGTAACTTCGTCGTAAATAACCGCGATAAATTTAAAAGTAAATCAGATATGCGTATGAGA
>DWNJ01000072.1:0-20360 GCA_018250275.1 Udranomia eurus | reverse complement strand
AAGCAAAAACTTTCGTAAGCTTTTTACGACAATTACATGGACGGAGGAGTATGAAATTTTGCACAGTCAATGTTATACTGATAAAAGTACAGAAAGTTAATATTTTATATAATAACACATTAGAAATACATTAAATTAAGCAACCATTACGCACACAACCATGCCTTTGACGCACACAAGTATATAGACGCCTGTTATACACGGAACGACATTTTAAAACTGAATCGAGAGTGACGAGCATGGGAAATGTCAAACAATTAATGTTAAGTGTAGTCCATAAATATTTTAAATTATTCTATAAGTATAAAAAATACCTATGTATTTCACAACTGATAATTCAATTATATACGGTCGATTTTTGTCGCCCGCTAGGTGATCTCTAGTAATTAAAGTCGTAAGGTGGTAGAATGTTCTGTGGTTCGACCCGGAGGGACCACCGCCCCACCTATTTCTTATAACAGCAGCGTTCTTGCTGCTGTGTTCTCGTTTGAAGTGAGGCACGGGAGACATACTTATTGAGGCGTTCCGACTCAGTGCTCAGGGGTAGCAACGCATTTGTGGTCGACCTAAAAAAAACTTCGATCCTATCTAGGGTTGATTACAGATGTCCATGGGCGACAGTGACCATTTACTATCAGGTAGACTGCATGCTCGATTGCTCCCTCCCAGTCATAAAAACGAAAGAAAACAGTCTTTATGTCATATGTGTGTTCATATGTATTTCGACCTTTCAATTTACCGATACGCGCGCTGCAACCTACAAACACAAACAAATGGAACCACGCGGGAATAAACCGTGTTCATTGTTTTAATTTCATTAAAAATGTATGACATATTTTTGCATGTTTCGCTTCGCTATTGAGTTTGCGAGAACGCAAAAACTGGCGTAGACAACCTGTTAGCAGACGTGGGCTCTACAAAAAATCTCTTTCAATTTTGGCTTTTCTTTTAGCCACTACACGGACGGGCCGCGAATGCATAACAATGTTACTCGAAAAATTGCGATAGAATAACAATATGCTATGTAGGTAAGGTTATATGAATCATCACTACATATAAAGAGAATAGAAATAAAAAAATTCAGCCGGGTCCGTGCGGTTTTTACAAAATTAATGCATATTATATTGTACTGCAAATTAAGAATTTTGAATCGGCAACAGGAGATGTACACAATATCCAGGGTGGGGCGCAGCTGCCCCCTTGCCCCCCTGGATATCGTTAAAACTATTAATTCTATACATAAGTATGCCAGAGAAATGAAATATATATTGCAGAGAATCAAAGTTTGGTGAGAACTCAATTAACATAATGAGGTTGATCCCGTTTGAATCCGTCATGATCATAATGCATTCTCGTCCCTGTCGGTCTGTATATCTTTGTCAGTTTGAACGAGACTCATGCATTTCTGTCGCTAGCGTCACTGAATTATCACATGTTTAGGGAAATACATTTTGCGAGCATTAGACTGACAATAATTGTCAATTCATATTGGAGAAGTGTTCTAGTTTCAGTCGGTGTGGAGAGAGATAGCAATGGAGTGTTACGGCCATAAGCCGCTTAGCTTACTTAACTTAGATGATGATTAGATGTTCTCTGCTATCATTATCGGATTATAGTAATCTTGGTTACGCTATAGTTACATTCGGTATTTTATTAATTCTTATACACATAAAGTCTAGCTTTTGTTAAAGAACTAGTTCTACGTAACATTTTTGACCATAGTGACACAAAAAACTGAAAGCATTTCTTGCGATGATACCTATGATAGTACTTCCTATAGAACACGCCGTATTTATAAATAAAATGAGCCTTACGATGACGCGCTTTAAAAAGCTATTTTGTCGTTCCGAAAGTTTTTTAAACTAGGATCCTCTGTACATAACACACTAGTTTTGTTAAACTCCAGCTAAGCTTAAAGGCTTTTGTTAGGAGTGGGTTCAAGTCAATGATGCAATGGGATGAGGATCGAAGCCACGATCGTAAGTCCGACAGCCTAGCCTGGCTGGGCCGCTGAATGTAGCTATCGCCGACATTCTAACGACAGGTCGTAATGGAGTCATTATTGTTACTTGTATGTACTCGCTACTTTGAAACTTAGCCACACTGCAAATGCCACTAAGACACATATTAGTTTCATATCTCTATTTACTCCTCGGCTGTACTGAACTACTATTGCACTAATACTATACAGTCTAACTGCAATAGTACAAGTACAGTCCTTCTCGTAGGTTAATAAGTTTAAATACATTTAGTTTTTTAGTACTTGTGAAGCCTTTGTTGCATTGTTTATGGTATAATTATTACTAGAGATCGCCTAGCGGTCGACAAAAATCGACCGTATATCATAGGATTATCGGTTATAAATATATCTAGACTTTCATACTTATAGACAAACATATTTTTTGACTACACAAAATTACATAAATTGTTTGACATGCTCACATCACTCTCGATTCAGTATTCAAATGGCGTTCCGTGTATAACAGGTGTCTATACGTGTGTGCGTCAAAGGCAGTTTCTTTTACTAATTTAATGTATTTCTAATGTATTATTATATAGTATGTATGTATATCGTGTAATTGTTGTAAAAATCGTTCCCAAACTTTTTCCTTCACTTATTCATATATAGATTTCAATCATTTTATAATCCGGTTGGCTGAAATAAGAGCTCTCTTACCGTTTATCTCTAATTCATTTTGTATTCTTTATTTAAAAAAACACTGTTCCAGACTGTGGTAAATAAACACTATTCTGTCCATCGCCCGTTCATTAATGAGCCCCACAGCTTTAGTACGTTTCCAGAATGAACTAGGACTTAAAACATGTTCTAGGTTACCTTTCGCTTTAGCTTCCGACGAAGTTCTGGGTCGCAAGCAAGTATAGCACCAGCCTTCATTTCTCGATTAAAAATTTAGAGAAAAATAAAAAAGTAAGTAATACCGTTAGCCTCCTGCATTGAACTGTTTTCAGCGCTCAGCGCTTTTTCAGGCTCTGTTGCGACGTGGAAAGCCTCGCTGGGAATTTCCGTTTTATCGTACTTATTTCACGTAATGTTTACATCCAAAATCTTCTATTGTCATCATTTGAATACAACTTCTATGAAGACGCGTATTGTAAAAGATTCTAGTACATGTAAAGGTATTTTATTTAATACTGGATATACTGTCATGCTGTAGATTTAATTTATTTATGTCGTATTTTAAAAAGAGTGCTGGGAATTTTTTTCTGCCTGCTTTTTTTTCCCGGTCTACCATAGCAATACCATACCAAATATCAAACACATATATAAGATTTGAAGGTGTTAGAAAATATAGCCTTTTACGATTCGACGACTTTTACTCCGGAGGCACCACAGCCACAACTATTTGGACCTTATAACAGCAGCGTGTTCACTGCTGTGCTTCAGTTAGAAGGGTGTGGTAAGAGAGAAATAGTTAACCGAGGCGTTCCAACCTAGTCCTCAGAGGTAGTAACGCATTTTTGGTCCACCAAAGAAAGATCTTCGATCCTATATTGGGTTGATTACAGATGTCCATGGGTGGCAATGACCACTTACTATCAGGTGGACTGCATGCTCGTTTGCTCTCTAACAGTTATAAAAAAGCACAAGTGCAGCGGTACGTCCCTAGTCGAACTATAAAAGTACATAATGTTCGTCATTGTACATACCTTTGTACGGTTTCGTAACATATCTAATGTGTCTCCTATATATCTAACGAAAATCTGACCTACATTTCAGTTTACGTTGTTGGTCTCTAATATCATTATTGGTTTCTTGAATACTCGAAAGTTTTCCCCGATTGTTGAAAGTTTCGAAGCACAATCACAATGCAAGGATTTCGAAACCAATTTGTGGGGTTTGCAAATAAATTAAAGATTGTTTAGGTCGCAGCAAACTCAATGAAACTTGGGGCGTGAGTGCTTTTGCTGTCTATTGTGATTGGTTTCAGGTATTTTACAGCACTGTTGAAAGTGCTATGCATGTTGTGGGAACGGGTCGATATTATTATTTGTTAAAGTGAAAACTTTTATGCCATAAAAAACAACATTTTTTTGGAATTTTCAATTGTCATTTTTCCCTTTCCGCTTTCTGCTTCCGGCTTCCCCTTCCCAAAAAAAAGTTACTGAATGTGATTTAAATGATGTTAAACTTATTGATGTTAAATTCTTCTTCTTCGTTACGCTCTTGACAGAGCGGTCGTGGTCATCACTTGCGTTCGTTTTCAGGGCAGATGGTGTACGCCTTACGATTGTTAATGTTGTACTGTTACGATTGTTAATGTACGATTGTTGATGTTAAATTAGTGTTTTACATCAGATCATTACATATGTAATGATCCGATGTAAAAATAATAAAATACGTTCACTGAAAAATGTTTCGAACCACTTATCTTCTTGTATCCCTCCATTGTAACAATGAATGAGATAAGGAAAATCATCACGATACTCTATAGCATTATCCTTAACTCCATAACATTGTATATTCGCGACAATAAAGCGCTTTCTGCTGCAAGCACATTTGCAATTGTAAGCTTTTGTGGGTCATAATCAAAGCCAGGCACTTGGTGCATCGTTGGCGTGCCTGAAAAGCTTTGAATGTATTCCATTCTCACTTTCCTTAGCTCACTTGTTTTTTTACTTGAGTGCACTTTTCAACTTTTCAAATAAAACAAACACTGACACACCCAATGCTTTACGTTTATTTGCAGGTGCTTGCGAGTCGCTCCAATCTTTGTTTAATTAATGCTTTTCGAATAGAATACGACTATACTTGTATGAATATTATTAAGATACGTAATAAGAGAAATGTAAGTGTGCATTCTGGAGTGCTCGTTGTGCACAACGTTAATTTTATGCGAGATACATATTTTGCGTCTAACCCAATTAAAATACGTAAAGTAATCGCGCTAAAAGAATTCTGGGATCATATAATGTTAATAATAGCTTGTATAGTAATGCAGTTATATTAATTATGGTAGAACTTTTCACGGTTCGATTCCGGAGGCACCATCGCCACAGCTATTTCTGCCTTATAACAGCAGTGTTCTTGCAGCTGTGTTCTGGTTTGAAGGGTGTGGTCAGGGAGATATACATAACCGAGGCGTAGATGTAGTCCTCAAGGGCAGCAACGCATTTTAGTCGACCTAAGAAAGAACTTTGATCCTATCTTGACTTACAGATGTCCAAGAGCGGCAGCGACCATTTACCAGGTGAGTCCACCTTACAATATAAACACTGCCACTGATAATATTAAAAAAAACACAACGGGCCCAAACACCGGGACAAACCGGAAAAGAATATTTTTAAAGAGACCGCTCAAGGTCTTTTAGGTTTTCACTAAACTGGCTGGTACTCGAATACCATGGTACATAGAACGATAACAATTTTTTTCCCGGGACCGTTATGAGTAAGCCTATCTCCTATCCGTTATCGGCACGTTTTGTACAGCCGTATATTATATATACATGCTTAGCTTGACTTTTCGCGTCATGTATCTTTTACAGACATACTACAAAACATTTTGATACAGAATTTAGCTACAACCTCAGAGTCTCAGACCTATTTCTAGTAAATTCGTGATGTAGTTGAATTACGTTACGTCTGAACTTCGAGGGCCATACTGAATAATAGAGTCTAAGAGGGTTTCTAACTGAGACAAACTTGCAGATTATATATTAAGTAATATCTTGATCTAACTTCTCCCGGCAACTGCGTGTGTTTCTTGAACGTCTAATTTGATAGTAATTAATTTATTAACAACAACATTCGTCACCTTTTGGTATTTCACGTAACGCATTTTAAAATTAAGACATAATTGATAATTGAGGTATCAAACTTAGCTTCAAATGTGACTTAACCGCAACTATTAACCATTCTGTATACAACGTTTTTAGATTAAGTTGTGAAAGAAAAGAGTTCGTCGTGTCGTCATCGTATCGTAATCGTGTCGTAGTCGCGGATAGTGAAACACCAGTCACCAAACGACGCTTTATATAGTGGACAAATACGGTTGTACGATCTGTTATCCCAAATCAATGATAGGAAAGTGATTTATTTTATATCAACAGGAAGGATCTTTATAGCAAGAAATGTAGGTCAGGGGAGGTCTCCTTTTCTCCGGTTTCCGCTTGACTGTGGATCGATTACAGCTAATAATGACAGTAGAGTTAGTCGATTCTCGGTTGTTTTGATTCCGCATTGTAAAGGTTTAATGAAGCTGATTCTAAGCACTGGCGGTCCGAAGGGAGGTGAGGGGGTCACAGGGGATATTCTAATATATAACTATAAAACAGTAGGATGTTTACCCTACTGTTTTATAGTGTAGAGATTAAACATATATACATATATTTCCCATACATACTATTATTAAAACAGATCGAAATGGATTTATCTACTAATGAAATATTCCTTCATACGTTTTTAAATGTACATCATACTTTACAATTACGCAATCCTGTTAACATTCCCAACAAAATATATCAAGAGTTCCGCGAACGTACAATATTGGGTTAATTCGATTCCAATAATGCCACAATAAATGTCACAATAACATAAACTTAATAACATCCGATTGACAATTCCCGCAACGCTACGGACGTGACTGCGCTTACAGAGCCTTCGTATATATTAACACTGAGTCTGCTTTATTCGGTCTACCTAAGGAATATTTAAACTATTTTTTTATAACACTGATGTAGTAAACGTTTAGTACACCTGACGGTAAGTGGTCACTGCCGCCCACGGACACGTACGTGATCATCAGGCTCTAAGTTATTTCTTAGGCCAATCACAAATGTGTTGCTATCCTTGAGGACTATGTTCGAACACCCCGGTCTAATACATGAGAGTATGTCGCCGTAACCACGCAATTTAAACCAGAACGATTGCTTTATGGTAGAATAGTAATAATGGCGCGGTGGTGCCTCCGGAGTTGAACCACGAAATGTTTTATCTCCTTCAAAACTGGTGAATTACTAACTCATTCCGCTCGTACACCACTTTCTACCAATCTACAATGGATTTTAATTAATTAATTTAGGTGAGGAAAACACTACCATATTTAAGCCGCTTTAAGTTCGTTTTATACAGATTACATTTCCGATACCAGTCGACTGCCTTCGTACCTGCAGAAAAGCAGAAACAGCGCTAAATGATGCCATTGTTTCACTGAACGTCCAGAGCTATGGCCACTTAACACAAAAACCTTAAACAGCGCTACTTATAAAACGAGATTAATGTATCGGCCTTGTAAATAAAAGCCTCTTTCGAGGAACGAGTCTTGCAGCTTGCAGATAGCGCTTTGATTACGAGCTTAAGATAAAAGCTCAGATGTGAGAGAGCTTTTCGTTCAGAGGTACCTATTGTGTAACGATACGCTCATCTGATTTTGGAAGTGCTGGGAAGTGGCTCTGCTTTTAGGTTACCGAGATGCTGAAAGAAAGAAATGGATTAACATTCAGGTTAAAAAATAGATTTTTATTACTGTTTCTCTGCTACTTATGATTTATGATTTTTGCTTATGTTCCATATACGTTTTTGATTTACCAATAAATGGGACGTCCCTATTTTGAAAAAATCTTACATCGTTCGCATTCAATACTTGAAAAGATATAGCAAAATTTTATTTTAGTAATAACGAACTTCGGTAATACAAATAATTATTATGATTTAATATACCATCAATTAATTAATATTATTACGGTTCGTTAGTTTTAAAAGCCTTTACATTCGTAAAGAAGTACGTGGGTAAGTGACGACCCGTATGGCGTAATGGTTAGACTGCCGTTCGAAAGGTCTTGGGTTCGATTCCCAGCGAGGCAGAAATTTGGATGATGAGTTAAAATTTCTGTATGGGTGTTTGTGTGTTGTGACTTTGTGTGTTGTCCATGGCACTCACGACACAGGGAATCCTAGTGTGGAGCTATGAGTGTGAAAGCGTTATTATTATTATTATTTCAGATTAGTCTTGTTTTTTAGTCAATCATCAAAATAGGTGTATACTCGATATGAAACAGAAAACCCATACAAACTTCACAACTTCAAATTTCACAAACTTGATAAATGTATTGAATATTCTGACAGGTCTTCACGCATTTGTTAACACTAACTATAGGCATATACATATATTATTCGTATTTTTAATTTCACACTGACACTTAAGACTATGCTACTACTTGCCGAGGAGCTTTTTTTTAATGGTTTTAATGATTTACAGTGAATACAAAGGAAGATACACTGTAAACTTAGTTTATTCAATTGTAGCTTAAATTCGATCCTATATCCTAACACTGCTAATGTAAACCTATGAGTATTTTTTTCTATATAAAGTGCTTTATAAAATTACGACCAAGCCTATTTATTCACAATCTTGGCTGCTTTAATTCTGTATTCACGTAAACTGCTTATTATATTACGAAGAGTGCATACACTAACCCTTCACTTCTTAGTTTTATCGACCTATAAGCATAGACACATTGTTCTTGTATTTTAAAAGCAATTCTAATTAAATATGTAGTGGACACTTGTAACAATACCTCAAACAGTTTTGTCCTTGTAATTCTTCTCACTAATGGTGTTAAGCTATAACCACGTAAAAATGGCCGAAATGAAAGATTGAATATATTAAAATATATTTATTTTATAATAGTAAACAATATAATATAACAAATAGTTCAATCAATAGGAATTAAGACTACAGGTGTTTGTGAGATCCATAGAGCTGATTGATGTGATATGGTTTACAATCTATTATACATTTGGTTCTGCTAATAGGAATTAAAATTATTACAGTACTAAGAATAAAAATCATCCAGACACAAGCCGAGGCTCGATTCAAAATGGAAACACAACACTAAGTACAGTCATTAAAACCTATACTACGCTGAATTAAAAATGATGGGCATATATGGATACATACAATACTTTAATAAATGGCACAAATAATAACAATTAAATACATACACTATTAACATACATATTCTTTGGTAAGCTACATTTATATCATATAACATTCGTTAAAACGTTATTCAGATCTGCAAATGGCAAGAAACTACATGACTCGTACATTTTGTTTAGTAATACGGGTCTATATTATAATCAGTTTAGATGAAGGTTAAGTCTTAGTGGAACGGAATGTACATCTCGGGCGTGGGCTTGTGGTAAATGCTGACCTCTTGGAAGTACATGTTGGTCACATTGTTGATCTGCCATTGCCAGAGAGGTCTGTCAAGCGGGTAACCAAGAGGTTGGGTAGTCATGCCAACATCCTCTGGCTTAAGATGCTCAGGGGCAACGTACTCGCAGATGTAGGCCATCAATACGAAAGGCATTCCACCAACACGACCTGGGAATGAAGTTTGTGGTATTAATTACCGTTCAATACAAATAAAGAGACATCTGTTACTGTTAGGTTCATCTTATGTTTATCTAATCTAATATCTTTAAACGAGCAATGCTTGTATATATATACATACATACAAAAATCGCAGGAACGGCGCCAACGACATTCATGAAATTCAGCACGCAGGGCGTTTCTGTGGCGATAAACCAATCTAGCTAGGTACTTCAGTAGATGGTGTTATTAAGCATCACTAAGGTAATGAGTGTTTGGTTTGAGGTCAGACAGATATTTCTGTAGTAACAGTTAACTTGTATTAAGAAACTCACCCTTAGGCAGCAACAGACGCTGGGGGAATCCAACGATAAATTCTGATCCGTCCAAAACGAAGTCCCTCTTTCCATTATACGCCTCGAAAGCGTGTTCGTAAACTGTGACCGCTGGAGTCCATTTTTCAATCAAGAACAAGTTCTCATTGGATTCCCGTTTAATAACAGTCTCACCTACTGGCACTGCAAAGTAAAAATGCGAAGTACAAATTAATAAAATGTTCTCGCAATTTATTACAAATTATGATAACATTTTCAGAAAGTAATTTATTTCTGACTTACATTCATAGACGAATTGATCAAACTGATAGAAGTTCTGCGTGTTCTCGTGGAGAGGAATTTCGACACCCTCGCTGTTATATTTAGGCGCTAAGAAGAACCTCACGGCAACGGTCTTAGCAACGTCACTCTTAACGTGCAGACGGATTTTGAAAGGCTTGTGGTTCAGGACTGGCTGTTGGACCAGAACCTTGACGTCGTCAGCTACGTGCTTAGCTGTAAAACACGATGTTAATTTATAAAAATACGTTACTATACCAACTAAGCAATGAACTATGAAGAACAATCGTCGTATGCTTACCCTCTTCTGCAGTCATGTGAAGGTGGTTGGTTACGTTGGTGTAAACGTTCTCAAAGTAAGTGACAAGCTTGTCAACTTCGACCTTTTCGATTGTCACAGAGGGCAAGGCCAGCTCTTCGTACTTGTATTTAGGAAGGTATGATGACCACATGTTGAAGAATTTCAGCACTCGTTTCCAGATCATGTAGAAAGCGGGATCGCGTTGTGTGGTTTGGTAAAGTTCCAAAGGAGAAGGTACAACCAGAGGGACATGTCTGTAAAATTAAAACATTCGAATCAATGCTGCAAAATTTATAATACATTGCTTATTGAAACAGTATTATAAGTACCCTTTGAGGTAATAATCCGAAGACTTCATGGAGTTCCCTAACACGTATTTCCAGAGGGTTATGAACTCAGGATAGAACCACGGGTTAGGAGAGTCAACATTGCCTTCAATTAACTTTCCAAGAATGTCAATAGACTCTGGGTTGCGTATGCTCACATGTTCACCAGCGGACTGAAAACATAAATAATTTACTACTTAAATCTTAATCAAGTATAAACCTTATACCATACAGTTTGAAACAACAAAATTACTCACGTTAAGTATGTAACCCCAGTCAATCGCAGCACGAATACGGCTTTCAGCGTCCTTTATCTTAGTTATGTAATCAATGAACATTGGTTGGTCAAGGCTGAAGTAATTTGGCCTGCTAGGGAACGGTATGCCGGTATGGTACAACAGACCACTTGTGTATCCTTGCTGTACTACACTATAATCAAGCTCAGGGATTTCACCAAGATTGTTAGACAATCTCTCCATGTAGTAACGGGCCAGCCACTGCTTGTGGAACATCCAGAAGAATTCCCCACGCTTGAACTTGGAGAGTGGGCCGGAATTACCACTTAACCAGAAAGGTAAGCTCAGCTGATAGTTGTAATAGAGAGCGTTCAGTTGATAGTCATTTGTATAGTATGATAACGGGAACTCCTTATTATAATAAGGCCACACAGTTTCATTCCACTTGATGACGATGTTATCTTCCCAGAGGTAAGTACCTGGGTAGTGTTCCAACATATGTTTTCCGTGTGTATTAAGTCTCTGCGCCGTTGTCATAATTTGACCATTGTGGAAGTACGAAGGGAAGACCTCATAGAGTGGAGGTAGTACGATGCCTTGCGTTTCTGGATGGTGTAGAATAGCGGTACCCAACACATAGACGAAAAGATCCTCGTTAACAAGATCCCTTAAGTATACGGCAGTTTTGTAGAACGTATCATAGTCTTTAGTAGAATACAATACTTCGTAAAGAGTCTTGGCTTCGAACTGTTGTTCGGGCTGGTAAACCATGAATGGAACACCACGGGGCAAAAGTTGGCCAGATTTCATCATTTTATCGTAGATATTTACAGCGACCACGTTCTGGAATAGTACAATTCGGGTTAGGAACATGTTAGATTTTAGGATTTATTTATAAACTATTCTTGATTTGTCACGTCATCTGCAAAACAGCAGAGTTCTGCTGTATCGCTCGAATTCTCTATCGAGTACATGACGTTCGGTATTTGGTATTCAAATTTGTTACTAATCTATATAATAATTCGTTAATTCAAATAATAGAGAAAACATACGTTGCAGTGGCCCAGAACCTTTTCGAGGCTCCATGTTTCCGCGATGGCTTTGTACTCTGGGTCATGGAGTGGTTCATGAATGTGGTAGTACAGACCTAACAGATTCATTTGCTTCTCCAGGAACACCTTGTCCGCTGAAATAGGAATTTAAAAATATCATTTTGTTTATGCCTAACGGGGCACTATGTTACACTTTTTATAAGCTACTCCGGATCTGAAAATGGCCTTAACTGAGAAGATCCGGACAGAAACTCAGTAGGTAGTAGTTAGGCTTTCATTTTTTTTTTCCTTTTTTTTTTCTTTTCTTTTTTTTTTCACTAGTTACTCGCATTGATGGATATAATGCTATAATTTTATACTTAAAAAACGTACGGTAAAATACAACTTTTCTAAATTACAGATTGAAGAATGCTTTTATAGTAATGACTACGATTAGAACATATTATTACATTTGGATCAAAGTTGGCAACGTATTGCCAACTTTGATCAAAACTACCCTTTTTATGACTAAAAGAACAGGAACGTAGCAAACGAGCATGCAGTCCACCTGATGGTAAGAGGTTACTGCCGCCCATGGACATCTGTAATTAACCCAAGACAGGATCGAAGGTTTTTATTACGTTGACCACAAATGCGTTGATACCCCTGAGTACTAAGCTAGAACGCCTCGTTTAAGTATTTCTTCCGGATCACACCCTTCAAACCACAACAGAGCAGCAAGAATACTGCTGTTATAATGTTATAAAGCAGAAATAGGTGCGGCGGTAGTGCCTCCGGAGACGAACCGTAAAAGGTTCTACCATCATTGCGATTATAAGTACATTTTGTTTATTTACTTAACAAAAGAAATCACTCACCAACTTTCGAATGGGGAACATGCTTGACGGGATCGGCAAACCCGCCAACGGCGAGTAACGCCAGCGCTACCAACACCAACCGAGACATGGTCGCCAGTGCTCAGTTACTACCGTAACCCCTATATATACACATGAAGTCTTTAATAATAATCACGAAACGTTATCTTGGGTCGTTTCGTGATAACCAATTGTCACCTTAATTTTACCCCTGCGTTAACTTTCGCCTGATTAACACACTGTTTATGAATGTACCTGCATTACACACGTTTCGTGTATGATTGTTCTCTTTTAGATATTTCGTGTTCTTTTTTCAATACCTTTGAGGTAGAAAACGAGCATACCGCCCGTCTGATGATAACTTCTCACTGCCGCTCACATCTATAATCAACCCTAAACAGTATCGAAGTGGTTTCTTCGGTTTATGAGGCCGACAGATGAGCTGTATCGAGTTTTGAATATTGTACTAGAGTCAGTCATGACAACTAAACGCTTTGAAAACGCCTCTTTTACTCATTGATCTCAATTGAAGAATAGTTCACCTTCAAACTTACATACCATAGTATAATCGTCTAGTCTAAAAATGCATGCCCCTCCATAGTCTTTACCCACACATGCAAAGATTTTTATAAATCAATAATATTTATTGACCAACATGTGCATAGTAGAAGTTTAGCGTCATACAATTCGAGCATTCGCTTTTTAAATTTCTGAACATGACGGATCGCCCGATTATTTGACCAATGAGTGCACGGACGACTCTCAATTTAAAGAAAAATAGCATACGCGTACTACTAAAGAGTTTTCATAAATATAGGCTTTCACACATAAAAATAATTTTGTTTAGTGAATGGGCGTTTTGAAACTGGAAGATCTATGCCGCTTAAGCATACATTCCTAACTATTGTCCCAACATTTTATATCTCAAATTAAAAATAGAACAAAACCAATTACATTCCAGAACATCCATGAGACTGATAGGTGGTCTCATCAGGCTAAACGGTCCTACCACAATGAGCTATTAATTAATCGGGGAGGCGCATTAAAATTGGTAGAAAAAGGTACAATGCTGTGACAAGGCCCAATATATCACTTGTGCCGCGCGGGCACGTCCGAAGTTTTGACGTATGAGTAATTTATTGGCTAAAAAAACAAATTACCGGATTCCCCACACATTTGTTGTGCTCAAGGTGGTTGATTCGGGTGCACCCGCAAAAAACGGTGCCCGAGGCCCGATATTAACTTGCTACTTGCGGCCTAAAACAGCTAATCAAGTCGGTCGTTTACCGGAGTCTCGGTTCGTGTTGCTGGACATTGGTTCGTACAACATTTCTTTGCTTACATTACTGTCTAACTGGTGGCTTTCGTCCTGAACTTGATAAACTGCAGTCTAACTAATCAAAGCCAATCTAACTGTGCAGGTCTTTTAGCACTTCTCTTTAAGTGAAGCTATCTAAGTAGATTTTTTTATAACATTGAAGTAGCAAGAATTCAGGCCACCTGATGGTAAGTGGTCACTGTCGCCCGTAATCAACCCAAGACAGGATCTAAGTTCTTTTGATCGACCATAGATGCTTGCTACCCGCGAGGACTAAGTAGGAACGCCTCAATTAAGTATGTGTCCCTTACCACTCCCTTCTAACCAGAACACAGCAGCAAGAACACTGCTGTCGTAAGGCAGATATAGACTTACCGGTGGTAACTCCGGAGCCCAACCACGAAATGTTCTACCATCATACAGTTCACTTTTTTGATTGCTCATTTGTATAAATATTTTCTGCAATGATTTTGTTTCCCGCTGAACTTGATATTGTTGAAAGATCGTGGTGAAACGTTCTTATTCAATGATGACACAATACATTTTCATTACACTAAGTAAAAACCTAAAAACCAAAACCTTCTTAACTTATCTTTACATCTTTTACATTTACATCTACTTCTACGGTGAACAGAATAATATTTGTAAAAATCATTAAGCCATATGGTAGAAAGCTATTATGTTACGCAACAACTACTATTTTCGTCTAAAAAGGACTAAGTTATTATTATTAAGGGCTAAATTAATAAAGATGAGTGCGAAAGGTCCCAATTAGCGAACAATGTCCCGAAACGCCGGGTTGGTCATTATTCACGAAATCAATCTCGACCCGAAGTTACTATTTAAGCGGTAAATTAAAATCGATATAGTATTTAAAATAATGACAACGAATCAGAGTGACAAGGAATAATATCCTGTTTAATATTCATATATTTGTTTTCGACGCCATTTCACCCTGACACTTACGGATGGCCGTGTATTAATTATTCCATTGCATGAGCACGCATTCATTGAACCACTCGCGCTCTTAAATAACGAGATTCTTGTTTGCCTAACGATTCTAGATTCATTCGGACTATTCGTTGCAAATGGAATATAAAGCTTTTAGAATAAACGAGTTTGTGCCCTTAAAAGTAATCGAATAAAGCTGGCACTGTGCTTGCGATGCATTACAAAGATTAAACGGCAGTTTCTGTTTTATATGTAATTGGATAAGCACACAATACGTATTCTACATCATTTTAACAGCAGTGTTCGGGCTTACGTGGTACGATGGCAAAATGTATATTTAGCTGATATTGTAGTCAACGTTTTAAAGGAAAATGGTAGGCGTAATAACAGTATAATATACTCCAGAACAGTAACAGCTTGCGAAAGCGTGAGTGACCACTTTGCACATACCTACTTGTTCACAATTTTCTTACTTTATCAACTTTTTTTAGGAAGCTTTAGAAACTCTTGGTTATCTATTCATATACATATATCTATATATCTGTATATATAATAAATCTGTAAGTGATTGCTGTCTGTACATAGAAGATATCTAACTTGACTTGTTTTAGGGATCGTTATTAAAGAATAGAACCCAAAAAAATGTTTTGTTTGTCTGTGCGTTTGTGCACGCTAATCACAGAAACGGCTGATCCGATCTGATTTTCACGAATGACTTTGCGGTTTTCAGGAATGACTATTGTAGTAAGCTTCACTTAACATTTAGTGTTTGTTTCATAAAAATCGGTTCATACATTAAAATGTTGTGAACAGGGTGGTGGTACGAAGTGCGCCGAGTCAGCTAGTTTTCAAATAAAATCTTCACTTTTTTACCTCTTACATACTTCACTAGACGTGATTACCTACGACTGTTAAAACGACGATTCTATTATTCTAGATATATTTATAATTTATCAAAATATCCCTTAATCATTCTGTGTCTTGAAAAAGAAGCCACAAAGTTCTTTACTTACAATGTAGAAGTAAAAAATAAAATGTAAATTTGCGTGGAACTTTTAAATTACGTAAAAATAAAGTTTCTACGAGATTGTTGAAGTATCAAAGGCGAACATTTTTTTGTTTTACTGCATACCTCTCTCTCTATCTGTATACTAACGAAATTGCGTCTTAAAGGTCATTTATAATTATTTGAAGCCTCATTTTGGAAAGTCTGATAAATATAGTGCATGCATAAGCCAGAACGGTGGTTTGAGCCGAAATGTATTTATGTCAAAATACATTAAATATTATATTAATTTACTGTGCATTTTATTGATGGCGCTTTAATTAAAAGGATAACAATGATATATAATATAGAAGCGGCAATAGCCCCATGGGTAGCATCGGTCTTACGATCGAGAAGTCATGGGTTCGATCCTCACTTCCCCATTGCACTATTGACGTGAACCCACTCCTTACACTATTGAGCTTAGCTGAAGGGGTTAACAGAATTACTAGTATGTATGTATTTACATGCTAGTATTTTATAAATAAAGATATTCATATCAGTACTATATGTAAGTATTTAGTGATAACGTAAACGTAATTGGTACCAAACTATACCGTAGCCTTCTCAGAACCACTCATCTGGAGTGTTTTGTCAAACAGTATCAGTGAAATGAGACGTTCAAAGAAAGTGTTAATCCCTCCGAGCCGAGATCAGCCGGGCAACAAAACGCAGATCTGTTAAATATTTTGTCAATTTCATGTCACAAGTGGTGGTCTTATCCCGCAAAACCCATTGTTGCGTATTGTGCTTTTTGTCAACATTTACTTTCGGGGTGGCGAAGTGAAAATTGAATATCAACATGACGCCTTCCAAGCGGCTTAGCCTCTGATCCTATCGTATTAACGACACAATACAGAGCCTTTGTTTACGCCAGAATCGCTTTCACTCGGCTGATCATAACATCGCTTGTTTGTTAAAAGCTGTGAGCAAAATTAATTTGCGGTCAAATAGTGGATAATGTCAACCCGGATTTCCTTTCTATATCGTCTCTTTTTTTGGTATAACAAACGTAGACAGTTCCACTTAATGCTTTGAAGCGGCCCGTATGCCTGAGGGCGAAGTTAAACGCGTGAATCAAAATTGTGGTTATATCATCTTTATTTATGTATCGACAGTTAAACGCTTTAACCAAAATGGTTGTTTTGTCATGTTTTATTATTTATTTACTAAAATCATTTAAGATATTAGGTTGTCCGGAAAGTTCGTGCTGATTTTTTAGGAAAATTAAAATTGGTATACATTTATTAAATTACACTAGAGATCGCCCAGCAGTCGAAAAAAATCGACGGTAGATATTTCATAGAATTATTAGTTGTAAAATATTTATACTTTTATACCTATACAATAATTAAAACTATTTTTGACTACACAAGATGACATTAATATTTTGACATTTCCGATGCTCACGTCACTCTCGATTCAGTATTCAAGTGACGTTCCGTGTATAACAGGTGTCTATATACGTTTGTGTCTGTGGGTTTCTTTTTTAATTATTTCTGTAATGTTTCCTTATATAAAATATTGTCTCTCGGAAATTCTTCCCCGTATAAATTTTAACTGTGCCAAATTGTCCAAATATGTTCTTATCTCAAAGAGTTAAATTTTTCTAGATAGTTTCTAGATAGTTGTGTAGTTTTCGAGCAGTGGAACATGAATTCAGCAACTAATTGTGCTAATTGCACGTTTAATTGTAATTTATTCAGTGATAATGGTTATGTTTTGGGAGATAACGTTAAACGATAAACAAGAAAATAAAATAAGAACATCTTATTTAGATGATTAAGTTCGCACGGTTGTCATGTAAATGAAAACAACTTATATATACGTAATATTTGAGACTACATGTTACATATACTAGTTGCTACCTGTGACTGTGTGGCTCGCGTAAAAGGACATTCACTAGAAATGTTATAAAACTCCCATAAAAAGGTCAATATGTTATTTCATCTTTTTCAAGATGGAAATATTCATTAAAGTATTATCTATGATTTAACGTATAACATTCTGAACGTAATATTCTTATGTTTATATTATCACAGATAAGTCATAATTATTACAAAAAAGACATATAAATTGTACGTAATCCATGTTCTCAAAACCATTACAACCGTATCTTGTATTCTTCAAAATTATAACAATCGTTTTATTACTCCCCGACACCATATAGAACTTTGTCGGAATTTCTTTCGACAGACAAAAACTAATTCAGAAATTTCAATCGTGTCGACCACACATTAAGAATGGTCGTAAAATCAACGGGAATATCGAATCCCAATCTTCGTGCAATATGATCATAACTATTACAAGTCGTTTATTACTCAAATTAACTATTATAAAGAGATGAATCTGAGCGTATGGGGCCAAAAGGCGGTGTTTTATAAAGCCTATGACTTGTTAAGAGAGCATGACCGCGTTTCGGTACAGATACGGTACATACAAACAATACGTTTTTGTCGTATATCAAAAGAGTATCAAATTAGGGAGCCGACAAGCCGAAGCTTATATACCATTAAGGTCGCAAAGAAGCTATTCTAGGCACATCTGTAATTAACCCCAGACAAGACCGAAGTCTGCCTCAGATCGACAACAGATGCGTTGTTGTTGTTGTAAAATTTGGAACGCCTCGTTAAGTCCACAGTACACTCTACAAACCAGAACACAACAGCCTAAATACTGCTGTTAAAAAGCAGGAATAGGCACCTTTACAGCTCATATATTGTAACACATACATAAATGATATAAAGGTGCCTACGTACACACGACAAATTGCACCGATGGTTGGTACCTTCTGGTACGGCCGGAGTCAGCACGAAAGGAGTTTCCACAGTCAACATCGTTCACGAACCTATTACCCTCCACCCTCCTCATCCATTCCCCTAAACTGAATAAAGTCAAAGTGGAATGGACAACTAAAGAACTATGACATTCCACTCAATAAATTATATGCGTATTGTAATCCCCGGCAACAGCCCAATGGATAGTGTGTTGGACTTACGATAGAGAGGTCGTGGGTTCGATCCTCACTCCCTCATTGCGCTATTGACGTGAACCCACTCCTAACACAAGCCATTGAGCTTAGCTTAACAGAATTACTAGTTTGTATTGACATACTCATGAAAAACATATTTTCTAAACAACGCGATAAAACATATAAAAGGTAGAAATGAAACAAGATTTTTCAATCTACCGTAACATTGCATTACTGACCCATACCTAATTACTCAAGTCACCTTTAGGCAATACGACGATCATATCTTAACAAAAACATTACAGATAATTGCAGTGACTTTGCGAATTGATAATACATCGATTCGGCTACAATTAGTCGAACTTGTCACGTAGCAACAGTTTGATTGCACAATATTAAACTTATATTTATCCCTTGTCACGACCAGAAAATTCGTATCTAACTACGCTGCTCTTATTCTTTCCACGTGCAGGTGAAAATCCTACTCAGTCACAATTACAATATTTTAATTTTCTTGTTTCTAATAGTTCACACGAAACGTTACGACACTAGACTTCTACAAATGTCAAAGAGCTTCACAGTTGGTAAGGCGGCCGCGTTTTAGGCAACCACTCATCATCAGGCAACGGCTAGGCGTAATAAAAAAAACTTGTTCAAAGTTAACAGGCAGTGTTTACAGGCATCGCGTCGACACACCTGTGACCGCCCCTCCGCTGCATCACACGAGCCGCCGACATACACCCATGAGAACAACACACTACGCCATAAAATTACTAGATAGGTCCTCATGAACTCGTTTTCTAAATATATAAATAGGGGTAATGAAAGTGGTTGTGATTGAAGGTGGAGAAATATTCCGTGGTTCGATTCCGGAGGCACCAACGTCTATACCAGAAGTGATCTTGCTGACATGTTCTTGTTTGAAGGGTGTGGTAAGGGAGAGACGCTTAACCAAGGCGTTCCAACTTAGTCCTTAAGAGTCAAAACGCATTTATGGTCGACCTAAGAAATAACTTTGATCCTTCTTGATTCTTGAATGAAGTCTTGAATTGATTGATTGAGAGAAGTCTATAGGCCACATACCGTGAGGTGGACTGCAAGCTCGTTTGCTATCTCAATCATAATGGCAAAAAATATCTAATACCTATAATAATCTGTAATAGTAAATATTTAAATGTATTTAAAAAAGCATTTTATAACTCCTTTGATTTTATGCAAATAAGTATCCGTTATGATACAACAAATAATAAATTTACTTAATTTTATTATTACAAATAAATTAACACAATTATGTACAATGTTACAACACAAAATATATGTATATAAAATGCTTTTTTAAATACATTTAAATATTTACTATT